>JAJLZW010000077.1:24375-60460 GCA_030572435.1 Candida labiduridarum
TGCGACAAAATTATTCATAACACGTGACCCTTAATTTTCATACCAAATAACAGCCAAAATTGGTTTGAACAATTAGTGAGCACTGGTATTAAAATATATTTTTCATTGGTATTAATAATTTTGACGCACTGGTATTAAATTATTTACTAGAGTTGGTACAAATAATTCTGGCGCACTAGTATAAAAATTAATGATCACTGGTATGAAAAAAAAGTAAAAAGACTGTACCTTATGCTGTACAGCTTAAACTTGCTAACCTAAAACGATCAAAAATAATACTTATCCCAGAGATTTCCAAAAAAATTACATCTCATGGCAGTCTTAGCAGTTCCTCAGTATTCAATAGAACCATGGACGATCTATCGAAGCATGGTTGTATATTTTGGGATATGTTTGCTTCGTTGGTTAAATTATAATTTAGATCCTGCGTCGGGCGGAATGTTTACAAAATCTCACATCATCGCTGTCATCGAACAATAAGGTCTACAAAAAAATAAAATTCCATAAAAAATTGAGAATGCACAAATTAAAGCAGTGTTTATCATATGGGTATCAATATAACTCGATTGTCTAATTTCTTAGGTTATTTTATCCTTCGGCTATAATCTATAACATATCCCCCTGTTGGTCGTATTTGTAAGGTGGTTACAGTCTAGATTTGTGCTACAGATCTTTCGACAAGGAAAAAAATTTTTATGTATTTTTTTTTTTCGTGAGATTTCGGATCGTAAATTGCAACAAATATGAATGTTCGCAGGGCAGGAGTCTTTAAATATATTTGCCTATGCTTTTTCTTGTTTTTTTTCGTCAAAATTAATATAAGACAAAAAAAAAAGAAGAAGGGGGGGGAGGATGAGGAGGAAGTGGTGTTGGTTTGTAGGATCGGATATTATTTATTTTCATTGGTTGTGATGTATAATATCTGCACTGATGCACAGGGTTTTTTTTCTCTTAGATGCCGGACTGGAATGATATAAATTACCCAAAATAGGGCTTATTATCATTGCCATGCCATGTGGAAGGTTTTAAAAATTTCTGCATAAATAAAAAGGAAGTAACAAAGTGGAGGCGGCCACAGAACAGAAGTGGAGCTGCTATTTTTTTGTCGGTATAAATATCCTATTTCCCCCTTGCTTGTTGCAGGTCCAATTTTTGATTGCATAACGATTAGTACTTGTTCTTCAAATCATTAATCATGAGTGATATTAAAAGTGAAGTAACCTTGGATTCAATAGATGATGTTCTTTCCTATATGAAATCCAAGTTTCTAGAACCATATCCCAATTTATCACAACTAAATATTTCATACCTGGAACTAGATTTCCCATACCTGCAACTGGATCAAGAACCACCGAAGCCACGAAACTTGAATCATTTCGACTCTGACGACTCCACCTTATCACCAATCAGTCAACTACTATATTTAACCAGATCCAAATTTTATGATTTATGTCCCTTGGACCACAACAAAGAACCATTCCCATTCAGTCAACTAAAGGGGAAAATCATCCTAATAGTGAATGTTGCCTCCTATTGTGGCTTTTCCTTCCAGTACAAAGGTTTGGAAGAACTAAGTAAAAAATTTTCCAATGATCCTGTGGTAATTTTGGGATTTCCGTGTAACCAATTTTTATGGCAAGAACCATTTGATAATGATCGAATAGTTGCTACTTGCAAAAAGCGATATGATCTTTCTTTCCCTATCTTGGATAAAGTTCATGTGAATGGTTCACAAACTGATCCAGTTTATAAGTTTTTAAAAGAATCAAAAGATGGAATATGGAAAAGTAAAGTGGTGAAATGGAATTTTGAAAAATTTTTGATCGATCATAAAGGTAATGTTGTTGAGAGATACAGTACCTTGACTAGTCCTGAATTTATTGGTGGTAAAATTGAACAAATGTTAGAAAGTATGGGACCAGTATCCGAATAGCTTGTAGCTTTTGTGCATATCTTTTAGTTCTTTCGTTGTCTCTTTAAATAAATACATATATTTACATATTTGGTTACTTCTATTTATCGTCATAACTAACAAGAATCCCACAGATAATTCAGGGAGTCCAATTATAAAGACCTGTACCGACGGAAAAACAGAAAAGTAAAAAGGGTTAACTGCACGACTTTTTTGGAACCTTCATAACCGCAAATGTGGACGCGTTTCCTGGAATGTTAAAGTTTAGAACTAATAAAGATTATTTTACTCAATCAAGAGATAGAAGGGGTACTTTATTCAGTACTAAAAACCCTATACAAATTCCAAACAAAGCTAAACAAATCTAAACAAAAGTTGAACTACTTTAAAAAGCTCTAATATCAGTTTCAGTGGTGTTCTTGATGCTGGCGAAACCAAGTAATTTCTCTTCAAGATTAACAGCCAAAAACAAGTATCTGAATACATATGCACCTAATTGTGCAGCAGAACTAGGATGTAAAATAATTTTACAATGCTTTCCTGAATCACCTGGATCAAGGATAGCTCTCAATGGGAACTCATAATCAACACCATTCAAGTTATAGGTGAAAGTATTTTGTTCGGCCAAATCACAATCATACGTATAACTCTTACGAGGGTTTGGATTATTTGGATCATATGGTAAACTGGCAATAAATTGTTCAAAAACTGGTGTTGGTAATGCAGCCCCAACACCACCAGTATCCAAAGTAAAATTCTTGTTGACTGGGATAGTTTCATTGCCAATCTTAATGTAAGAAAGATCAGCACGAATGTTGGAATTAGCAATACTGTACCAATTGATATCATTGTAATTAACCTTAGCTGCATCATAGCCACCAACAATCAAAGAACCCTTAGAATTATCAAGGTCTTGAAGAATCAAAGAATATGTAGCCTTATCAATGGCACCTGCATGTTTGGCAGCCCAAGCGATACTTTCATCAAGCAGGTTTTCTGGTGGCTTGGCTAATCCAAGAATGCCATTTCTAAAACCACTAGCATTGTAGATATCATTGAAAGTGTAGTTATTAATAACCAAATCACCGAATTGAACGTTGTCACGAACAAGTTCTCCCTTATAGTAAGCTGTTTTAGCAAACCAAGATTGGGTGTCTTTACCTGACTTAACAATAGTGGTAGACGAATTGGAATCAAACACACCACCTTTGGTACAGTTGTTGTTACAGGTAATGTTGGCATCATAAATTTGGGTCAACCAACTACCGGTGTCAATACCAAGATAAACTGGATCTCTTCTGGAACCAACCAACAATTTGGTAGTGATAAGACCTCCCAAATTTAACTCACCTGAACCAAAATTAGCATCTCTTTTAGCCAAAGCAGAATGATCTTCCAAATCTAATTTGATAACTCTAGCTTCTCTTTTAGCAACACTAGCAGCAGTAGCAAAAGCAGTAGCAAAAATTAAAAGCAATAAATTGAAAATCATATTTATTGTTGTTGTTATTGTTGTTTTTGATTTCGAAAAAGGTGCAAAATTATTGAACAGAATAGGTTATTTTGGCTCTATTTATGCTTTTCCTATTAGCAATGAGAACAGGAAACGTGTAGAAGGGGGATCCTGTCCAGAAGCTATATTCAACAGCATCTGTGCTACTGCTCCCTTCTTGTTCTTCAATACCACCAATAATAACTCATGTATACGCTCGGTTGGTAGCCCGCCCTTCAATTTCACAGCAATGTTGTCATATTTGTAACTGACCAGTCAATGGTAGGAGTTCCCCTCTTTCATTGGTGGTTTCCCCTTTTTAAGAAACATTCAATTCCATTGATTTCAAAAATAATGCATTGTTCTATAGAGATTCCAAAAGCAAAGTATTGTTATACAAATGGTTGATGCTCATTGTGGGTCACGAACTCTGATGCTACAAAAAGCAACAATTGATATAATCAACCAATCAACTAATGAATCCTTCTCCTTAGCCCCCTTTGTTTATTTTCCTTCTCTTATTCTATTGTTTGGACACCCACGTTCATGATTATAGGGGGCAAGATGATAATGTGGATATCTTGTGTTTTGTCAAAGATGTCCTGTCAATGAATATACTTAGCCACAATTGAAGACCCTTAAACAAACAAAGATTTGCTCATTGATTGTATTGTTGAGAATCAAAAGGTAGTTTTCTGGAGCATATCTTGGCAATTATAATTAGAACATTGGAACTGTAATTAAATAATTTGACAGGCACGTTTTTCTGTATAAAAAAAGGTTCACAAATGGTATGATGAAATTGCTAATTCGGTTGCAAACCATTTTATTGTTTCGAGGGGGGAAACTAGGTACACACCCCAAAAGAAAAGACTTAGAATGTTTTTCTGAAATCATCAATCATATTCCAAACCATTTCATTGTTTTGGGAATATGTTGACGCAAACAACACAACTAAAGGTATTTATAACACTCTTTACTAATATTACTAAGACTCCTTTGAATTTGCAAATTAGGGGGCATATGCTTAGTCAAAATTGATGAGGTTGATGTCAAATGCTTATGAAAACGTGCCAACACTGTGGTGATCTTGTTGCATAGGGGATAATCTTAGAAGGTGAAAAGATTAGCTCTTGGAGTACTATAATTTTGCGGAAAAACTACTTTCTCTGGAAAACAACTACAAAACTGGTTTATCCGCAAATTTCCGCATTTGAATAAGTAGTTTTTAAGTGACTGGTATTTTCAAACTGAACCCATTGTTTTCCAAACCAGTATTTGAGAATTAATGAATGTATAAACAAAAATCCCACTTTGAACAAAAACAATTATCTCCATCAACAATCTGGTTTACCTAGTTAGACATATGCCTGTCATGTTAACAAAAAACAGTACACTTAAGGATGCAAAGAAAACATAGAACAAAGCTTGGAATGCCAGGTTAACTGATTAAAAACGAACGGCACAATAGTTCCTTAAGAATCGAGAGGAGTAGGTTCTGTAATTGTAATCTATTAATCGGGGTCATGAAAAAGAATAATCCCCTGACAGTATTAATGCTTGTCAATAGTGGTAACATAAACTCTGAAGTTAGTATGAATTTATTTTTGCGTCGATGGCAATTTTGGTTGCAGGTCCGGGCTACCAACCAGAATTACAACCGCCGCCACTATTTCCAAGTTTCCCCCCATTTTGAGTCAATGTGGTCCTTTTTGATACTACGTTCAAAATATGATCAACTGTGGTTCACTTATTGCTACGGAGTTCTCACGTTCTGTTGTTTCTCCCACTTGGAGACTCGATACAAAGAGTAATACCTAATGCTGGATAAGTCAACAATGAAACTAGCATGTGTATTCAATAATATTATATTAGAAACTACTAAACTAAGAAAGCTTCTTTAAAACGGTTTCAGCACTGGAAATTTCAGTGAAACCCAATTCTTCTTCACTCTTCAAGTACTTGATATCACCATTGACAACAATAGCAGCGTATCTTTGTAATCTTAAACCAAATCCAACCAGGGACAAATCAGTAACAAAGTTTTCACCCAATTCCTTGGAGATAGCACCATTTGGATCATTGGCAAAAACAATGTAGTTTTCTTCGTCGGTATAGCCCAATGCCTTACCCCAGGCAGCCAAAACAAATGGATCATTGGCAGCCAAGACAACGATTTTCTTGACACCTTTGGATTTGAAGTCTTGCAAGTGTTTCAAGTAGTCTGGGATGTGCTGTTCGGAACAGGTTGGGGTGAATGCACCTGGCACGGCAGTGACGACAACGGTGCTGTCTTTGAACAATTGTTTCAAATCCAAGCCAATTGGATTACCACAGGCAGCAATAGCACCATTAGCTCTGGAGTATGGAATGTATTTTGGTTCGATGTTGGTTGGGAATAAAGCCATTGCAGAAACTTCGGTGGATATATTGGTTATAGAAACTAAAAAAAAAAAGGAAAAGAAAGATCCCTAAATCTGCAAAAGTGAGAGATCGGGGTCTATTTTTATATTAGGGGTTAACTGATCAAGAGGGGAGCGAGGGGGAGTTTAGAGATTTTGAAAATTGTTGGTGGTATATGACTATTACAGTGCGCTCAGCAACTAAGCAAGCTAAAGAAATATCAAGGGGGATGACACAAAATTGAAATTCTGCGAAAAATCGGAGTTGGCTCGTGCAGCAAATGTCCATTTTTTTCGAGCTCTGGAAACAGCAACTTTGTGACGCAGTGTGTACTTCTTTTCTTGTAAACGTCATACAACACTTCCTGCTTGGTGAAGATGCCAAATCATCATTTGCATTGACTGTGGGTAGTGGTGTGATGGAAGCATGCCTGTGCAAATACATCAAGTTATCTTCCATTCTGTATGTACTTACCTCCTGTATTTCCGGAATCTTCGTTATTTCCGTAACAGCTGGCCGTCACCGTCGCACTGAAAGTCTACCACTAAAACCACTGCCAACATCCAATGCACGCATTATAATCATTGTGTAATATGGATAATACCATGGTTTCGTCGATTAGTGGTACGGATAGGTTCTCAATCCCGAATTCTACAGTCACTTCTAGTATGGAATATGTGCATTTTCATTTGTTCTACCTAATTTTCTATGTAGTCTAATATAGATCGGGATAAACCTTCCCTTTATGCTACTTTTACCTATGGACATCCTTTATTTTCTCTGATTCCTCTTCGGCTTTGATTTTTATTGAATAAGCTTTACAGAATTTATCCGAGTTCTGTAATGCAC
Source organism: Candida labiduridarum (assembly GCA_030572435.1). Classification (NCBI taxonomy): domain Eukaryota; kingdom Fungi; phylum Ascomycota; class Pichiomycetes; order Serinales; family Debaryomycetaceae; genus Candida; species Candida labiduridarum. The sequence goes on from JAJLZW010000077.1 coordinate 31,032, forward strand.
AATCCATATGTGTACTCGAGACGAAACCTTGTTGTTCTTGATTCAACAACTTCAAATGATGGTCGTCTAATAATAATGCATTCAACAACCCTTTCATGTAAACAATGTCTACTGTAGAATCACTTCTGGAAACGGTGAATGCCATATAATCAGTCAATTTCCCTGTGTCATCTCTCTCGACAGTCCAACTAGATATACCATTTGGAATAATTAAATTCTTACCTTCAAATAAAATCTTACCATTTTCCCAAGGTAGATTTTAATTCCTAAATCAAAGAATGAGGAAACATATGCAAATTTGTATTTGTTTTGATCTTTCATCAATATAACCAAGTTTGGTCTGTCCATGGATTGTCCACAACCACAATCTCTGAGTACTGCTCTGGCAAATTCAATCCAAAGTTCACGACCTTGTGGAAATTTGGTTACCAAAGATTCAAGCTCAAGATACTCAAATTGCTGAATCATTTGTTTAACATTGATTAATTCACTACCACCATGTAATAAACCAGAACCCATGTATTCATCTGCTTGATATTCCCAAGTGCATGTGTCATCGTCAAAGATGGAGCACTTTAATATTTTCAAATTCTTGAATTGATAAACAAAATAAAGATATTTATGGAACCCCATCTCCACTTTCTCTTGATTATTTAAAAACATGGACCAGTTCTTTTCTATGGCTTTACGTTTACCCTCTGGTCTCAATATTTTCTTAACCTTGATATACTCCATCTTTCTAATTTCTTCGTCGTTTATTGGTACTTCTTCCAAATTGGATTTACCTGTTTGTGTTCCCCATAACCAAGTCATGAAAACGGATCTAAAACTATCAAATTTTATTGTCTCTTCTGAATCGTCTTCAAAATCTATGTCCATGATCTTTCTGTGATGGGAGTTGTAGGTAATACTTGGCTTTTCGTATCCTTGTGGATTTGTGATAAGTTGAATTCTTGGATCTTCAACCCCATAAAACCTACCCCTGGTTTGCTTTTCATTGTGGTAGACTGGCATTGGTGCAAATTGTGGATACAAGATCGTCTTGAATGAACCATCTTCTGTAGGAACTACCAATTCGACGTTTTCCAATTCGTTCCAATTACGATCAAAAACTTGAAGATAGGATAATGAAATAACAGGTTGAACCTTTTGACCAGATTGAGAATAGAAAACTCTAGAAATTATTAAATGCACACCATATTGTTTCAAATAAACTGAACATCCAATCATTTGATACCAATGTTCATGTATTGTATCTTCTTGTAATTGTTTTCCCAAATCTGGGAAAAATCTTCAAACTTCTTTATAATAGGAACTATTTTCCTTCATGAAATTCATCAATATTTTTTGCAAATCCGAATTCTTGTTTATCGCTCGAGTGGCTTCCACATTGATTTTACTTGATAATACTGGACATTACTCTTGGGTTGAAGTATCTGAACCAGCATCAAATAATTCAATATCTTGGGAAGTGCAATTCAAACCATCTGGAATCTTGTATGTTACCTTGTTTCTGAAAAGCAACTCCTGTGGATCTAATGCCTCTTCCAAATCGTGGATATAGTAGTTAATGAGTTTGTTATCTTGTAAACCAAAGTTTTTTGGAAAAACGATTGTTCTCTTGTCACCGTTGTGTGTTTGATGGTGCGCTATAGCTTTTTCGAATTCTTCGTTAGATAAGGGAGAACTTATATACTCTTCTAGCAGATCAGCTTGCAAGTATACGAAAGTTATGGATACAGAAATGATTGCTGATGCCCACAATAATGTAAATCATACTTCGAATTTTCTTATGGGGGATCTCAATTGCCATATCTTGGTGTAAGTGTGGGAATTGATTATTTGATTGAGCATTTCGAGGAAATTGGAGTAGATGAGATAAATATTGCAAGAGGACAAACACTGTTAATAATGCATCATAAAAGAATTAGCGATAATGATCTGAAATCAAATTTTCTTTTTGACAAGGAATGAACTAAAAATCCCCCTTTTTCACTTGTCGTATTTTTACTCTGGTAAAAATCTATCAGTTCAATTGTGAAAATAATATAATAAAAGGTGCAAAACTAAGAAAAAAAATAATAAGATTGCAAACAAAGAAATCTGCAACCATATTTGTGACACAAAACCCGAATTTCTTTCTTTTCAACTATAACTCATTTTGTAGCCTTTTAAAGACTGTAATATAATTTCAAGTGTAAATGTCATAACACTTTTTATTCATCGATCTCTAGATATAGTCTTTTTATTATTATTGGTCTAGTTACTCAAACATATATAATCCCGATTTGGCCTCATTCTTTTTAAATATATATTCTCTTTATTTCACCTCACGTGTAATCTTGCATGTTAGAATTATACATAAACTCACTTAATGATTTACTAGTCACCAGATCTGTCGACTTCGGACGTTCACTTGAGGGGATCAGAGTACTTGACAGGATATCTGTACTTGCAACTTCCAAATCATTTTGATTTACAAAATTATTTGCAATCGGTTGGTTCAATAACATTTCGAAATTCTCAAAGAAATTATCGTAATTCTCATGAAATGGTAAATCTGGGGTCATGATTGGATTTCCAACTAGATTCGTGCCACGTTGGTCTGTCTCTTTCATCTGTTGTGTTGGTTGGCTTCCTTGTCCAGCAGGACGGCTGGCCAGCGCCTGTCGCAGTTGTTGTCTCCTGGCGCTTACTCTTCTAGCTTTTGTTTTGTTACCTTCTGTATCCAAATTAAATTTGTTCATCAATGCTTCCTGCATTTGTTCCACGATCTTCCCAAATTGAGATGACATCGGGTTTGATTCTTCGTAGAACTTATAAATGTTTTTTGCCAAGTTCAAGCACTTCATTAACCTTGCCGAATAATCTTCATTCTGGGAAGTGTATCGGTTTTGTTCAAGATACAAAATGGATAATCCAATAACTAAAGAAGCCATCAACGTAACATGTGTTGCACCGTGCAGCTCTATTCTAGCAGATTTGAACTTAAGGGTTGATATATACTTGTCAACGAGTTGCACTATTAAGATAGAAGATTTCACTGTTATGTCAATAAAGTTTCTCATGGCAATCTCTTGTTTCGTTTTTGGTTTGTTCAAAATATTCCGTCTTATCTTTTTGTTGAATATAAGATACATGAAAAACGGACGACCGACAAGCACAATACAGAACAATTGTGCAAGATGCATGATTAGCAAAGGGATTTTGTTATCTAAGTGATCCCCTGGATGGCTTACTTCTTCAACAAAAATTTTATCAATTTGTAAATGCTCGGGTAAATTCAAACTCCACAATTTCAATTCAATTGCTAGTTTTTCAGCTTTCAATGGGTTCGAAATACCTTCCAAATAAAAGTTTCGAAGAACTTTCGAGGCCAACCGAGAAATTTTGCATTCTTGAATCATTGCTTCATACCGAGGATCGCGAAAAATAACCCCGTTTTCGTCTTTCACAAAAATTTCTTCGCTTTCGAAATCATCCCAGTCATAATCATCAATAAGTAAAGGACGTCCCAATAAAATTGAGGTAATCCGATCCAAAATATATAATGTTCTGAATAATCTTCTCCGATGAACAGCAAATTCATAATTTGTGAATGATTCATTGATGTAGCGTCGGTGTAGACCAATTGCTTGTGCGTTCCTTACAGCCATGCTCAACATTAGCCACGCGGTATTTCTATGTTGTTTTACTTGGTAGTAGCAATATCCTAACAAGAAACCTTCAACTATCCATAACATTCCTGAGTTCATATAAGCCCTTGTCAAGTAATGGCCATATTCAAAATAGGCTGACGATGTCATGTTCGGACCAGGAAGTCGTTTCAAAATTGGGTCGTTAGCAATCTCGGCAAAAAGTAGCCCGTTCCCAACAATCAAATTATATATTGCAACTTCTCCTGGTGAACATTTGTCAAAATTTTGATATATCGCTTCAATGGTGTGGGTTCTAAATTGACCAATATCAGTAAAATAACTGGCCTGAAGTAAATTCTTAATGAACAAGTCACATAGATATTCGACTAATTCTCGATCAGGCAATGATACCTGAACCACTTGAGTAGATTCTTCAGGATCCACAATGACCTCTATTGATTCCAATTCAGATGTAAAGGGCGTGGGACCAATGCGAACACGGAAAATATTTTGGCACTCGATTAAGAACGACAATGGTGAGCTTTCTCCCACATATCTCACGTTTCCTCGCGAATCGTACAATACTTTCTGAGGCATCATACCGTCATTGGTGAATTTTGGTTTGGTATTCTGTTGCTGCTGCTGCTGCTGTTCTTGTCCTTGTCCTTGTCCTTGTCGTTGATGTTGTTGAGACTGTTGCGGCTGTTGTGCGGGTGTATTCGGCGAATTAGATTCTGCAGGAGAGGTTCCTTGATCTTCGGTTGCATTCATCCCCAATTTGTGTAACGGGAATCTTGTAATCGGTTGAAACTGCAATGGGATTTTTGACTTCTTACTTAATAGTTTCAAATCATGAGCATCAATCTCGTCATTGTCCTTTGATGTTTTGCTACTAACTGGAATTATTTGCCTATCTTCTTCATCTTCTGGATCTTTACTTTCTGCTTTGGTTTTTCTTTTCTTGTTTGTACGACGTAACGTTCGTCGATCCACGACACTAAACTTGCATTCGACCCCTTTTCTAGTGCATAGTTCACACGGCGGGATACCAGTGCATTTATATTTTCTCTGCTTGCAGTAATCACAAGCTCGAGTAACTTTTGTACGTTTGTCGAAATCGATTTCCATATTTATTTGCAATTTAATGGACCTCAAAATTTTTGGAACAGCTATAAACAAAAAAAAACAAAAACCGAAAAAAAAGGGCCGGGAGTTATGAGCAAAGAAATTTTTCAGGTTTCTGACTTCGGGGGTCTTCTTAAATAGTAAATTGAATTGACTAGGAGCTGTGGCAAAGTCAGGCGAATTGGGTAAATAGAATTAAACTTTCTTTGATTGTAATGTAGGGAAAATTCTTTTTAAAAAATCATACCAATGGAAAACCCCAACACCTAAACACTAAAACAGGTTATCCCCAAAAAAAAAAAAAAAATATTCCTACATTATCCGACCTGAGGCTAGTAATGTCCCTTGCCTACGTTTAATTCGAATGAATGAAACCTATTTCGGCGGAATTTAATTTCCAGTGTTGAAAACCTCTCTGTTCTCTATCTCTACATTTTTCTAAGGTTGGAAATGTATGTGGTGATTTCAGACGAAAACAAATAAAAGTACCATTGTTACTTATGGTTTGTAGGGCAAAACAAAACAAAAAATAAAACCAAAACAAATTGACCTTCAGTTCAATTTCCCAATTAGGTATAGCGGTAGAGTTGAATTCAGTTATGAAATTAGTAGTAGTGGCAGCAGGAGTAGTATTAGTAGCAGTATTGTACGGGTTCTATTTCTCTCTATCGCATAATCATTGTTGGAAGTAATGGTTGGAGTAGTGTAATTGTTGATACTTGATACTTTGTCCCCAACAACTAGAATTGAGGGGAGCACATTGGCTTTGGAGATCCCTGTAAGCAAGGGATAGGATATCCCTGGCAGAAAAATAAGAGCCGACTAGCAAGTCTACTTACTGAACCACAGAATGATCACATGTGTAGTGCAATAAACATTAGCTTATAGTTTAATTGAATCTCTTCCCCTCCTATTCATGGGATTAAGCTCAGAATACATAAATCCTTGTAAACTTTTTTCCTATATCCGGAGGAGAGATTGAATATAAGGTATAGCGTCGTTCTTCTGTATCACATCAATATTATATCTGTCAAACTTACGACAGTAAAAGAATATTTAGCATAGTTTGGATGCCGCACGGACTTTCCGCTTTAGGAAGTCCAAGGTTTATTTTTTTTTTCATTTCTTTACTAGTGCACAGATTCGTTCAACCGATTCTTTTTTTTTTTCGGTTTGCCTATAGTATGTATTGAAAATTTTTTGATTTGTCAAAGTTTAACCACCTTTGATAACTACACAGGGCTTGTTGATCTTTAAACAACGAGAAGTGAGATAACATATTACACGCAATGGCCTTCTGGAGCTCATCATCATCAAACAGTGCCGAATCATCTTCCGCATCTTCATCTGCATCTTCAAAGTCTCAACAAATCAAAGCTGAGCTTCAAAGCCAAATCAGTCAAGAACTAGCTGCTGCCAACGCCACTGAGTTAGTCAGAACAATAACAGAAAACTGTTTTGAAAAATGTATCATAATTCCAAAGGATACTTTGTCTCCTCAAGAACTAACCTGCATTGCTCAATGTAGAGAGAAATACATGAGATCTTGGAATGTTATTTCCAAAGCTTACGTCGGCAGAATCCAACAAGAACAAAACCATTAGAGGAGAGCAATAGTTATATCTTGTCCAGTCACATTGGTATTTGCATTATCAGCATTGTGGTTTGGTATTTCCTGATGGCTTACAAGCTTCCTTTGGTAGCTCATTTCCAGCAAGGATCTTACGATACTTTACTTCATAACCTTGTATAGTTACTTGTACTTTATTCTTATCTCCAATTGTAAATACACACATTTATCGGCGTTATATATGTTAATAATGGATACCCAGTGCTGTAGTTGATGTGTTCCCTATAGCTTCCATGGTAGTGTACATAAGCCCAAGGTTCTGTATTTTTTTTTTTTGGTTGTCTTGGTATGAAGAAACTGAGAGAGGGCGAAATATGTTAGTGGCGACTTGCGCTATCAACAGGACCTATTTACTATTCAACTACTCCAATGGCATCCACACAAACAACAGTAGCATCAGAATATTCTTCAGAAATTCAATCTGTACCAATTGAGCATAGGTTTAATCCATACTCCGATAATGGTGGAACGGTCTTGGGAATTGCTGGTGAAGATTTTGCAGTTTTGGCAGGTGATACTAGACAAGTAACTGGATATTCGATACAATCAAGATACGAACCAAAGGTCCACGACGTTGGAGATGACATTTTAATGACGGCCAATGGGTTTGCTGCAGATGGTGTTGCATTGATAGATCGTTTTAAGCAGCTGTTAATTTGGTACAAATTTGATAATGGTGGTAAAAAATTGACCATCAAGAGTGCAGCCAGGTATATTCAACATTTATTATATGGTAAGAGATTTTTCCCATTCTACGTGAGTACTTTGATTGCAGGTTTGGACGAAGAAGGAAAAGGTGCAGTGTATTCTTACGACCCTGTGGGATCTTATGAAAGAGAACAATGTAGGGCTGGGGGTGCCGCTGCTAGTTTGATTATGCCATTCTTGGATAACCAAGTCAATTTCAAGAACCAGTATGTCCCAGGAACTGATGGTAAGGAAAAGAAACCGTTGAAGTACTTGACATTAGAAGAAGTTATCCAATTGGTGAGAGATGCATTCACATCTGCAGGTGAAAGACATATCTATGTTGGTGATGGATTAGAAATCAAAATAGTAACGAAAGATGGTATCAGAACAGAATATTACCCATTAAAGAGGGATTAGTATACAATATCCTATATAGTAGATACAAAAAAAAGAAAATACAAGTTATAAAGAAAGATATATAAAAATAAAAATAGTGAATGTAAGGTTCCCGTTTTGTTTCTATTCTTTCATACTGGTAATTCAAACTTTTTACCTTTCATGACTTTGGTGTAATAAATATAAAAGAAATCCGAGTAAATGGCGGTTTGCAACAAACCGGATAAGACAGAAACGAAATCCAAATGACCTTCAGCAAAATATCTATAAATCCAATTTGGAATGTATAATGCACGGTATATTCCGAGAGCAAAAATGTAGTGGGTGGTGATGTTCTCAGCTTCTCCAGTTTTCTGTAAAATAAACAATTGAGGAATAATAGCTACGGCCTCTAACCATAATGAGAATGACCAAACAACTTCACCAACGGTGTATTTATGGGTAAAGATCAAACTTGCCACGGCTGCACCACCAACCAAGTATCTGACTGGGAAAGTATCGATGTTTTCTTGAATTGGTTTTTTGTACTTATAAAGCATGACATATACGGTATATATCGAGGATGTAATAAAAACTATCTTTAATAGGGTGTTGTAGAAGGAATAGAATTTGGTGAATAAATTGAGGTATCGTGTCAAGAAGACAACCACATATAAGGCTTGAGTCTTTAATGACAAACCATTGGTGGATCTGTTTTGTTCAATTGCGTATAACAATATAAATATACTGGCTAAATGGGAGAGATCCCCAAAGAATCTGAAAATATTCATGGTGTCTTGATGTATATGTGCAAGTATGTGCTGTTGATAAGTAGAAAATTATTGTTTCGTTGATTCTTTGAAAAAAAAAATTTGATTCCTACAATTCTTGTGCCTTTCTTTTTTCCTCTGTTCTGTTTTGTTCTACAAACAACCACGTCAGACAAAATAGGTAGAGAGAGAGGGAAGGAACTATGGAAAAAATTGATATGTCGTGCAAGCGTCGATTATGCTTTATTTACAACTCTATATGTTCAAACATTTCATCATCATCGTCGTTTTCAACATGACTCTCCTGTGACGGCTTGTTGTTATTGGTATCAATTGATTTAATGTCTTTCCATGGTCCCGTTAAATCCTTGTCAATATTCTCTATAAAATCCTCGATTTTTGCAACCTCCAATTCATTATCGCTAGTGGAGTAAGATTTAAGTCTTCCATCTTTAATGTACACCACAGTTGGGAACTTACTAATACCATACTTGGACAATATCTCATAGTCAGATACTTCTTCAATATCTACTATCACAATATCAACGTTCCGGTAATCCAATGCCAATTGATGGATATAATGTGCCGGATATTTGTAATCTTCCCAGCCTGGCAAATAACCAGCAATAAAGAACACCACTCTCTCAATTGTGTCATCTTTTAATTCGTTTATGTGAGACATGTACTCCACTTTCGTTTGGAAATTGTCAAAATTGGGATGCATATTTACCGCATGGTCTAGGTACCTGATGAAGCTTCGCAAGTCTCTATTCTCCTCATAATCCGTAATCTTTTTGGTTTGATAGTCCAATAACTTCAAACTAGGATACTTGGCAACTTTAAAAAGTTGACTTAACCTTGGGTTGGATCTAGCGTTGGTTTTTAAGATTTGGAACTTTGACCGATCTTTATTGTTGTTGAAAAGTACGCTTAAATTTTCGAAAGTTGGATCGAACTTTCGGCAATATTTACATGCATCGGAATAAAAGTATATTAAGGAATATTGGGACCGTTCCAATGTAGCCTGTATTAAGCTGTCGTCAAACTCAATGATGCTTTCCGGAATGGGGTTGGACACCGTGCTTGCTGCACTAAAATTTATGGTGTACACCACAAAACACAAGAGCCATGATGCTATTGATGAGGTGACAAACTTCATTTTCATTTAACATAAACTTTCGATTAATGATTATCGATGACTTTAACTGTTTTGTGGGCGTAAGTTTGGCGTTATGGTACTATGATTTCGTTAAGTCATAATGTGAAGATGGCTGGTTCGAACAAGAGGCGAAAAAAAAAATTGCTACTGTCCGGCTCGGAATTTGCAATTTTCCGCGTCATACAAGCCGCCCTGTTTTCCTCATTAGGAATGTACAACCAGTTCCATCTTTCTTTTGTCGTTTCGCAACTCATTTTTTAGTTCCAACCAGCCTTGTAGAAGTTCATTAGTTTAAAATACGCTGCAGAATGTGCTTCGACCGATGCATTAAAGATAAAATTAAACTTAATTAAGCAGCATTTCTCGATAACTTGCTTATTGCAGTCGTGTCAACCAGCGATTGATTTTGACTTGACGAAGCAACAAATCTCCCCTCCTCTTCGAACAGCTTGATCTATAAAATAACATGATTATTCCGAAATTCATCCTTTTTTATGGTTCCATCGTTTTCCTTAACTTGAATTAATCCTTTGAATTTTCCATAAAACGTTACTTTCCTTTTTGTTAATTAAATTATGATCATGAAATCAGTCTTGCCATTTTCAGTGTTAATGGCCGCTGCCATTGCTACTTCAAGCGTTGAAACAATAAGGTCAACTACTATATCTTCACTTTCAGACTGTACATCCTCCACATATTCTTCGTACCTCCCGGTGGTTCCTTCCATTTCTGCTCCATATTACAGAAACAACAGTATCCCATTATCTTCTAAAGCTGATCCTGCTTCCTCGAGTGAATCACAAGAAGTTGTATATGAATACGAAACGGACTACAATACCAATTATGCACAAGTTACAAGAACTGTTTGTGACTCAGACAACAATTGTCATGTAACTACAGACTTGGAAAGTTTGACTACTTATACTACAACTGTCGATGGTATTTTGACTGTGATAACTACTGCTGTCCCAGTCAGTTCAACTTCTGAAGAAGACAATGGTGCTTCTCTTGCTGCTATTGGTATTTCTGGTACTGATGCTGCTTCAAGCGTTACTGAATCCTCTGATCCTTCTGAATTGGAGTCTTCTACCCCTGTCCAATTTGAATCTTCCATTCCCCTCGAATCTGAATCTTCACAAGAAGTACAATACGAATATGTAACCGACTATGATACCAACTATGCTCATGTCACCAGAACTGTCTGTGACTCTGAGAACAACTGCCATGTCACCACTGATTTAGAAAGCTTAACTACTTACACTACCACAATTGATGGTATTTTAACAGTTATTACTACAGCTGTCCCAGTGTCTGCTACTCCTTCCGCTGCGTCTTCTTCGGCTCCAAATGGAACCGTGGAAACTGATGTTGAAAGTACCCTTATCACTGTCACTTCTTGTTCTGATAATAGATGTTTCCAAACTGTTTACACTACTGGTGTTTCAGTTGTCACTGCAGATGAAACCACCTACACCACTTATGTTCCAATAGTTACGGTCACTGCTAGAAAATCATCCACTGAATCAACTACTACTCCCACTTCTACTTCTTCTTCCACTCCATACACAAACACTGTTGCTGCTGGTGTAACTAATGAAAAGGCTCTAAGTCAAAGCTCCATCGTCGAAACTGTTACTGAAGGAACTACTAAAGCTATCACCACGACTGCCAACACAGAAAAAACTACTGAAGTTGAATCTGTTTCAACTGAGCAAACAGTCACTAAATATGGAGTTACTGTTCTCACCATCACCTCATGTTCAAACAACAAATGTCATGAAGTTGAACAAACTACTGGTGTTGCTGTCTACACAAGCGAACAAACTGTTTACACTACTTATTGCCCATTATCTTCTACTATTTCATCCAGCTCAAGCACGTCCTCCTCCACAATTAAAGAACAAACTGTTGAAACTAATACTCCTACTCCAGAATCCATTCAAGGTGTCGAATCTGCAGTTCAACAATCATCAGCTAAACCACTCAGTCCTTCTTCTTCTCCTTCACCTTCTCCTTCTTCAACCACCGTTTCGACTTCTACAAAGGCAGCTACTGTTAATGTTATTACTGATAACATTGTCACTGAAACTCCAATTCTTGAACAAATCAGTACTGTTTCCAGCGTTGCTCCAGTTGCTTACGGTTCTAATGTAACCATAAGTACTTATGAAGGTGTCGCTGCTGCATTAACTTCAAGCAGTGTGGTTGGTTTGATTGTTTCATTTGTATTCTTTATGATATAATAATGAAACTTTGTCGTATTTTTCCCCCAATATCAAGTTAGATCACTTTTCGGTATGTATATACAATGCTAATATAGAATTTTAATACAGGTAATTTTTTTTTTCTTTCCATTTTGAGTGGCGGATATGGTGGACAAAGAATAGCACCATTTTTTACAGATAACTTTTCACACATATAAAATATGACATTCCGTCTCTAATAAATGTTACTCGGTTTTGTCGTAGCTATCTAAAGATACCATTGAAAATTTTTGCACATTGAAAATTTTTGTAGCCAAATTGTTGGCTCCATAATTTTCGAGAGAATTTTTTAATTCAAACGAAAATTCCGCCGAATGAGGTTAATGTTGTGACTATCAACAAGAAAACAGAACATAACTCTATCCACCACAATAAATTAACTAATGCAATACAATTTGACGTCGCAATTTGGCTCAAACTTAGCTATGACCACACTCCTTGGTGTTTAACAAAAAGTAAAAAAAATAGTTATAACATTAATTTATACATAATCTACAAAACATCTAGTGTATGCTCAAATTCAATGATATCTTTCCAAATATCTTGAAGAGCAGCTTTACCACTTACTTTATTAGCAAAATTCTTCTTCCTATCGTTGTTCAACTTGGTGAATTGTCTGATCAAATCGTAATCCAAAATAGGCTTGACATTGTTATTGTTATCTTTCAATTCAAGGTTTCCTACTCTGTTTAATCTTGGATTCAACCCACAATAATGATACTCTTTATCCGTCAACTGCTGTTGTAAAATATACATCCTTCTATAAGTTGCTTCACTGACTGGGAAAACGTTAAAAAAAGAACCCTCTTGTGTTGATCCAATAGTTTGGAAATTATTGTCGTCAAATGGTAACGACCTCAAACAAGAAACTGGTGAACTTACTTCAAACGAAGCCTTGGTTAATAATTTCGTACCATTAATTGATTGTGGATCATCTGGATCATAATTCAACAAATGAAGTACATTATTATTGTCTGCGACCACTATGAATATTTCATCATCTTTGACAATAAAATCCGCACATTCGACGGATAAATGCTGAGTGTCTTTTCCTAATATGATCATTCTGAATGGCTCAGCATCAAACCCTATTAACCAACATCCTTTCAAAGTATCACCCAAGATCAACAAATTCCCAAAACTTTTCGATTCAGATACATACACTGGGGTATCTAAAAATGCAACCGGAACAGTACCATCATCTTGCAAGTCTCTAACAATTACTTTTTGACCTTGTGAGACTAAGAATCTTCCACTTAATTCACACACACTGGTAACTGCACCTTTAATATTTTCTTGGAACGTTTCTTTGAATTTGTGGTTCGTTTCCGGCTTACCTGGTTCGGGAATAATATCGATGATTTCGTAGATTTTAATAGCACCATTGGCAGCGAGGTCTTCCATTCTATATCTACCAGTTCCCACGACAATATATTCACGTTTACTTTTGAATTTTTTAATCAATGAACTTGATCCAACGTCCAAAACCATTGATTTTAACGACATACCAACTTCATTATCGGCAAGTTCAACATTATCAATTACTGTCCAATTATAAGGCGATATTAACTTAATTGATCCTTTGAATGAAGTAGCAGGCGGTTTGTCTTCCATCACACCGACAACTGGTTTTCCTTCTTCATCGACACAATCATACGGTATTTCTTTAAAAGTTGAAACAACAACACAATCGGAACTTTCATTATAGGCAATAGCTTTTACTGATTCACCTATTAGGATATGTTTCATGGGCAAGTTGAATTCATAATTGAAATCGAGTGGTAATTCACAAATTCTAGCATTCTGTTCATTATCCAAAAAGATCAACCCATTTTTAATTTTTGAGTCTGAAAACGCCGAAATCGAAACTGCAGGGATTTTCGAAAATTGAAAGATTCGAGGAACAGCATGAATGGTCTTCAAAATCAAATATGGTATAACCCCAGTAAGAAAAATACAGGTAAACCCATTTAAATTTGGGAAATAAACCAATCTTCTTTCAACAGAAGTACCATATGGGAAAGCATTTTCAGGAGCACCAGTAATTGTCAAATCTTTCTCTTTGCTAAAGAAATAATTCTCGCCATCATAGTAAAGTTTGTACATGTAAACTTCACCACCAATGGTTAATATTGTCAAATACTCATCTTTGTCAACTTTATCACCTAACCCATTCAACATGATTTGCTTGATGAAAGGATCAACGGTTTGTTGGTTGGGGTCAAAGAATCCTAATGCAAGATTATCAGTGAATTTCCCAACATCATTCAATTGAAAACATTTCTCTCCGTGAAACCTATTGAACGCAACAATACGGTTATCACCTGTAACTAATATAAAGGTCTTCAGCTTGGTTGTCTTTGGTGGATCAACATTTGGTGTTTTTGAAGTAACACCATTGACTGAGCTGTATTTTCTCTTCTTGAGCAACATACTTACATCTTTCAGTACAATCGATAATAAGTGGGAATTGGTGATATACCCAGTGGTTATGATGGTATCATTCAATAATTTGGGGATTTCCACTTTATCATAAGATTCATTGTATGTGTTGATTGCAAATATCATAACGTCACCACTTGCTAAGAATGTCATCAAAAATTCATCTCGCAAAATACTACTCAATATTTCGTCATCTTTAATCTCTTCATTCAAATTGAACCTTTGTTTAAACTTATTATCGTAAAGAACAATTTGGTTAGGGGTAACTTGTAGAATGAATTTCCCGTTATTCAATTCGTGCATGTTGATAGTTAACTCATCATTAATGAAGTCTTTGGATTTCATTCGTTTATAGGATTTTTCAATCTGGAAAATCTCACTCTTGTAATTGGCATCGTCGGAAGTGATCAAATATTTTTGATTCAAATTCCACATTCTGTTGACTTGTGAGAAAGTCAAGGATGACGAGATGTGTGGTTGAATAGTTGGCGTTATTATGTTCAATTTCGTCGATGAATGGGTACCAGAGTTAGCAATGATAGAAACTTCATTATAATTGGGGTTTGGTAAGTTACATTTGAATTGTTCACGAGAACATACTCCCAACGTGAAACTACTCGATGGACCATTGTTTATCAATTCATCGTGACAAACAAATTCAATGTGGGTTTTGCTCAAATTTTTTTGTTCTTCTTCGTCCTCTTCTTCTTTATATAAATCATCTTCATCTTCATCATCTTCCTCCTTATCTTCTTCTTCCTCTGATTCTTCTTCCTCGACAATGGGATTTTTTGAATCCAGTAATGAATCACGATATTTAATTTGCACTAACGGACTATTGCCATTTGAATTAGCAAAAAATAGCAAATTCTTATCCAATACTGCTACTTCTCCTGGGTACGTCAATTTGACTTTTTCATACAATCGTTTTTCAACAACATCGATGTGAACTCTCTTAATGGATTTGCCGTCCAATTCAAAATTAATGTAATAAAAGTCTCCACTTTTTGTGACCAACAATACACGATGATCGTCTGGAATAGGAACAATACAAGCATCCTCTAATTTCAAATCCAAATCTGATTGATCCTGGAAACTCTTCGTAGATGCGGTAATCAAACTAACAAACTTGTTCACCGCTATACGTTTCATGACTCCACCATTGTCAACATGTATTATTTCATTGCAACCAACCAATAAAACCCCATTCAAGGGACTTGGTAACGGTATTACTCTATCTAACTCGTAAGGCAAATTATCAATCTTGAAAACAGAAGTAGTGGACTTCAGGTTTAAATCTAAGGTTAAGACTTGAAATTGTATATTATCTTTAGACTTAATTAGATTACCGGCCCATACCTCGGATTTCAGAGATAACACCCCAATTGTAGGTTCTCTATAGTTATGTAAGAATTGCATATCAATGACATTTCCAATGGAAGAATCCAAAGTGGTGGCATCTATAATGAAACTTGAATCATAGAATAGTCTTTGTTCAAAATTATTTCCGTTTGTTTCTTTATCATTGGCATCTTTCATTACCTCATCTTTGTTAACATCTTTCTGGTTTTTCTCTTGTGCTTCCTTTTCGTCGATATCGTCATCCTCATCATCATCATCCTCGTCATCCTCTTCGTCAATTGTCTCAAACGGTAAAAAACAAAGTATATTCTTGAATCTCAAACAACTGACTGAATTATATGTCGGTTCTAATAACAATTCGGAAACTGACAATTTTTCATATGTTGAATTCTGAATACAGTTTTCGTAGTAATGTAAAGAAACGGTTGCAATCGTGTTATTGTGATGGTCCCATTTGATTATTGAAAATTTTGCGTACTTAGTGGATACGATCAAGTAATGTAAATTCGGGTTTTCCGTTGTCTTGATTGGTTTGATATCAGTTATCGAACCTTGTAATTTAAACTGGCTTATTATTTTTAATCTATAATGAGGTTTGTGAACGGTTGACTGTTTGGTCGTAACGATTTCAAATATCTGGAGTAATGAACCTTTGCCAACAATCAAATTCTTTTCTGTTGGTTTTATAAAATTACACCCAACACAGTTATTGACTCTCGAGGGGTCTATAAATTCATGATACGCATCCATGGTTGGTGAGGATAGGATCTGGTTGTCTTTTGCTTTCAACAGATTCCTTTGGTCTCTTTTTTTCTTGTTTGTTTCCCAGCAAAATTTTTCAGGCCAAAAGAACGGGCACTAGAAACGTATCCAGACAAAAAAAAAAGCTATACAACAGCAAGGAAAATTAGCCTAGGGCAGAACCCCCACAACAACAAAAACAATATCCTGTTATCAATGGCGGCTTCCAAACCGATTAAAAAGTCTGTTTCCTTCCAGCAAGACATTTCCAAATCATCTTCAGGTGTTCAATCTGGAGCTGAATCCAAACAATCTTCCAAAACAACAACTAGTGTCGTTCCTCAACTTACGAGTGGATTACTCGTCGTTCCCTTTCATAATTTATTAATTCTTCTAGGAATGTTCTATATGGGATTGACTTCTGATGTTGAAGGGGTCATGTTGAGAGGATTTTTGACAAACATCCCAATACAGATCATCTACAATTATATCGTGTATTCTAGTTTAACTAAGAAATCAAAGAGTGTGAACGTTCCATTATTGATCGGGTCTAGCATTTTTGTTAGTATTATATTGGCAATCCCATTGTTCGTTGCCGTTGTATTGATGGGTGCTCCGGTCTACAGGTACTCCTTGAAAACATTATACTTATCATTGCATTTGTCATTGTCGATATTCAGTCCATTGATTGTATTATACAACTTGGACTTGAACCAATTCAAGAAATTGTTCACTGAAGATAGTTTGTACAGCACAATTTTTCATCACGTAATCTTATCGCTGGCTCTTTTAACTTTGGGTGGATGCTGGTTAGGTGTTATCCCAATACCATTGGACTGGGATAGACCATGGCAACAATGGCCAATCACATTGTTGGTTGGTGCTTATGTGGGAGGTGTCACTGGTGGTCTTTTGTCGGTTTTTGTAAACAAATTGTGAGATCTGTTCGGAGTTGAAAATGCCTGTTTTTATGAGGTATTGGAAGGGGCATTTTTTTGGTATAGGACAAGAGAATATATAACGAAAAACACCTGTCGTATTAAAAGCATACACACTACCAAGGTCCACCCTTCCAATTCGTTGGTCGCGAAGTCCGGCTATCGCTATTTTATTGTGTTACAATTTCAACTGAATAATTGGTCAGCTCTAGAATGATTGCAGAGAAGAAGGACAGAATCCTTGATCTTGCTTATAAATTGTGAGAGTTGACGTCAGTTGACTAAGTGACCGAAGAGTGCACCACGTTTTGTGTTGCAATATTGAAAACTCGACAATTCCATTCGCAAACGCTACCCCTCAAGATATAAAGTATAAACGTTGCCCTGCTCTTCTATAGAATTAATTAATCGTTTTTCTCTTTTGTGATCTTCAATAAATCTTTTCAATTATAATCAAAAATGACCCACTTCCCAACCAACATCATCCCAAAATACATTCCATACACTAAAGCCAATGGCGACGTTGCTGCTTGCGGTAAACCAATTGACTTGGATTTGAAACAATTGTTCAAAGACAGCACCGTTGTCGTCACTGCCGTGCCAGGTGCATTCACCCCAACCTGTTCCGAACAGCACATCCCAGACTACTTGAAACACTTGCAAGACTTCAAATCCAAAGGTGTCAAGAAAATCATTGTCTTGGCTGCCAATGATCCATTTGTTTTGGCTGCCTGGGGTAAGGCATTGGGCTATACCGACGAAGAAAACTACATTGTTTTTGCCAATGATCCAAATGGTGCTATCTCCAAGGAATTGGGTGAAAACTTTGTTACTGATTTGTCCATGGTTGGATTTGGTTTAAGATTACAAAGATACGCTGCTATTGTTGTCAATGGTGAAATCAAGTACTTGAAGAGTGAAGAAGAATTGGGTTTCACTGAAATTTCCAGTGCTGAAACTATTTTACTGAAACTTGCTTAGGTTATAGAGATTATTCCATTGTATAACTTTTTGACTTGATTTAATTCGTGTAGATGCGTCTCGCATATCTGAAGCATCAGTTTACTCTGGTTGGGAATGGATATTCCTTGTTCATGCGCCATGCCATTCTCAAGCTTATTGCCGTAATTTCTGTTCATCAAACTGTAGTATGAGTGCTTGTTTGATTTTTAGTTTGTGAAGTAGAAGAAACCGTCATCCAAGATAATGCCAACCATATCGCCGCTTAAATTCGACGTCATTTCGTATATGTGGTACAAAATCGAAGACTTTAATTTCCTTCTTTTGGTCGCGCGTTTCCGCAGGAATTTTTTTTTTTTTTTTTGCTGGCTCTAATTTTGGAGGTCTGTTTCTTGTTGCCAGAATTCAAAATTCACCCATCACCCAGTAGAAACAGCAGCAACAGAGGCAGCAGCAATATCAATAGCAACAGAATGCCTGGGTTTTCACAAGTGCCTAGATTCAGAGGAGATACCGATGAAGATGTCTCAATTCACTTGAACCATACAGTTGGAAAAGCCAAACCACTTCGACTTCGGTCATCAAACTCCAAAAGAACTCCAAATTATCTTACAATTAATAATACGAATGGTTCGGTGGACGATCGCATTTCAAGTGTTTTAAGGGAAGAAGAAAGTGATGACGATTATGGTGAGGATATCGATGAGGCTTATACTAATGAGACGTATGTGAAATTTTTGACTGGAGAATATGGAGATGATGGGGTTTTTGATGATAGAGATTATGAGTATGAAGGTGAAAGTGACAGTGATACGTACAGAGAAGATGGAGGAGTACTAGAAGGGTTTAGTGAAGGTTTTACCTCTGGAGATTTGGACCTCGATGAATCTGAAGAACTTGACTATATTCCCGTGCTTGACAGGTTTGATGCACAAAGGAAACCGAACGGTACATTTGATGATAAACGAAATGGATTCAACGACGAAAGTATTTTTAACCAGACCCAGTACCATGATGTGAGAGAAAATGTTGATAGTGAGGAGGATTATTCCTCGAGAGAAGATACACCGGTTGTATTTGATAATATTAAGCAAGTGAAATCACAGATAGACAGGAGCGGAACGGTAGATGAACATAAACGGGAATCATGTACCTGGAGGCTCTATGTATTGATATCCGCTGGGTCTTTTTTAGTTACGGTAATTGCATATTTGCTAATTAATTCGAGCACGATTAACCTACCTGAGCTTAATTTCCTGGAATCAATCAGAATGGCAAGATTAGATGGGAGACTACATCGATTGGAACAAGATTTGAAGAAATCCCAGGATTCTCAGCAAGATGTATTATTACAATTCCAACATGAAATAAGCCAATTGAAGGAAAAAATTATGACAACACTAGAAGAAGGCAAATCAAGTAGTGAACTA
Source organism: Candida labiduridarum (assembly GCA_030572435.1). Taxonomy (NCBI): domain Eukaryota; kingdom Fungi; phylum Ascomycota; class Pichiomycetes; order Serinales; family Debaryomycetaceae; genus Candida; species Candida labiduridarum. The sequence continues at coordinate 50,556 of JAJLZW010000077.1, forward strand.
GTTCAACTAAAGAACAATAAGATCCAAATCGCTCCGGAGTTTCATCAGTTCTTGCGTGACTTCATTGATAATTATCAAAATTCGTACATTGATGAAAAATTCCAGAATTTTGAAAACTTAAATGACATAAAGGAGTTGAAAGAATATGTTGATAAGAGGGTTAAAAATTCGGTGGAATCAATTAAACAAGAAGTCAAATTGGATTATGATAATTTGCTAGATAATCTAACCATTGTGAACAATACCATTATCGAACCAAACAGCAATAAATTGTGGATTGATTCTGTGTTAAATTTGATATCCAGAGGTTCCACGTTAGTCAATTATGCTGATTACTCCACCGGCGCCAGAATTTTGGGGTTCCTAACGTCTCCCAAAGAAGGAGCTACAGCAACCAATTACAATGTATTACAGAAAATGATTTATGGATGGTGGATATACAACAATAATGATGCTAATGACAAGTATAATGCGAACCATGTAATATTAGATGATGATATCCCATGGACAGGAGGGGAAGAGATTGGTGTACGATTGAGTAGTGGGATAATTCCAACAGATATAATAATTGAATGTGAATTTGAAAAAAATCAATTTGTTGCTATTGGATTTAAGCCAAGTACAAGAACAGGTTATGAAAAATTGAATTATGGGAAAATTGATTGTAGTGATAACAAGTATATCTCCAAATTCAAAATGATAAAGAAAGTCAAGATTAAATCCGGAATTAATCATATTAAATTGCCAATCCGATTTGTCAATCAAAAAATTGCTGGTAGAGATTTGTATTTCAAGTTTGAGAAGAGCTTAGATATCAACAGTATTAAGGTCTACGGTATAAGTGAGGTTAATGCGATCAAGTATCAGGACAGGTTGAGTTTATTGGTGGAAAAGTTCAATGAAGCTATAATAGGCCAAGAGCAAGATAAGCCTGGTGATTATATCAACGGACAACAGTCAGGGAGCCACCACCGTAACCACAACGCCAACCACATTACCCAGATTGATTTAAATGAAGATATTTATCTTTGAGATTACAGTGCATAATAGATATGTATTCTTTGCAATTAACCGAAAAGGGTTAATTAGTCGTGATAAGTAATTGCACCTAACTTGTAAAACTAAAACAATTGTATTGTAATGAATTGTATATTTATGTAACAATTAATAATAATGATAAAACAACAAATTCTAATCTTATCAAGTTGTTGTTACTAAAAATAGCGTGCTCTTATCTTTTTTTTTTCTTACTCACACACAATCACTTATAGATTTTAGCCACAGATTTTAGTCTTAAATTTACCATTTACAGTTCCATTTGTAATTCTCAACACAAATCAACGAGATCCAGATATAATGTTAACTGCAAGGAATTAAATAGAATAGGAAATAGCAAATAGAAAGTATAAACAGAGTGAAATAAAGGGTGTGGTAGAGATAGAAACTTTAAAGTTCAATATATGCAAGGCTTGATCTGATAAGTAATCATAGTCCATTTATACTAACTTTCATACATGCATAGATTCAAACAGAAGAACAAAGAAAAGTAGCAAGGTTTAGGCAAACCATAAAGCCTTTTCTTTGATATATGGTTTTTAAGGGCTATTGTAATTTTTGGGTCAATGTACACACTTTTGCTGCCGTTAATCGTTCTTTTTCTTTCTTTTCCTTGGTTCTCCCCCTGACGAGAAAAAATAAAAAAAAAAAAAAAAAGAACGGGAACAGAATAATTTGCAACTTCTCTTGACTAAGAAATAAAAGTCAACCATATCATCATATCTAAAACAACGATCAAGAAAAAGTTTCTATATAGATTCAAATTACGGGGTAGCGATTTATAATTGAGATTCTTTTTTTGAATATATATATTAACCGAAAGAAAGATAAACATAAAAAAAACCTTATAAGTATTAAGCTATACAATTGAAAAAGGTATAAATTGTATAAAATGTAAACATATATAATACACTCTGTGTGTTAGAACCGAACCGAAACAAATATTAAGAAAATCAAAAACTTTTTATTGCAATGACCACGAAAATAATAATCCAAATTAATCAAAAACTAGGCCCAGTAATCCGTGTATATATTAATTCAACAACGTAATTGAAATAATATACATAAAATAATTGAACCCGAAATGATTCTTTTGTAGAAACAAGAAATGGAAAGAAAAAAACAGAAAATTGATTAGATGTCCTTTATAGGGGTGTAATTAGCATGGACTAACTTACAAGAAAGCACCCAAAGCCAATAAACCAGCACCAATAACTGGGACAGCGTTAGCAGCAGCACCGGCTTCGGCAGTGGAGACAACTGGAACAGAGGTGGCTTTAGAAGTAGATTGTTGAGATAAAGTAGATGGAGCAACAGATTCAGCAGCCTTGGTGGTACCTTGAGTAACAGTGGCTTTAGTGGTAGCTTCGGTGGTAGCTGGAGCTTTAGAGGTAGCTTCAGTAGTGGCTGGAGCTTTAGTGGTAGTTTCGGTGGTAGCTGGAGCTTTGGTGGAAGGTTTAGTGGTTTCTTCAGCTTCAGTTGATGGCAATGGGCAGAAAGTAGTGAAGATGGTAGTACCTTCAGTGACAGTGGTAAGACCGGTGGTGACAGCGGTTTCAGAACATTTGTTTTCGACACAAGAAGTGATGGTGACAACAGTCTTGGAGATTTCAGTCTCGGTAGATTTTGGAGTTTCTGGAACAGCGGTAGATGGCAATGGGCAGAAAGTAGTGTAAGTAGTTTCAACTTCAGTGACAGTGGTAACACCGGTGACAATTGGAACTTCAGTACATTTGTTTTCGTGACAAGAAGTGATGGTGATGGTGGTGGAACTGATTTCAGTGGCAGTGGAGTTAGCGTAACCAGCTAAAGCGGTACCGGCGACGGCAGATAAAACGGCAGCAGTGGAGTATTTCATTGTTAATAATTAGCGAGTGTAGATAAGATTGATTAGACTTATGAGATAATAAGGTACAATAATGAAGAAAAAGAAAAAAGGATTCACAGAATATTCTTGCGAAATGATGGAAGAATCTGTGGATATTTATAGTTGAAATCTGCAAAATTGCAAAATGATCAAATATCCATATAGCCCCTAATTTCGCTTTAAACCCAAAGTGAAAATTTTTTGAATCTTTTTGTTAAGAACAAACAAACATGCAGGTCATCAAACGTATGGGAGAAGCAAAATGACAATACTGCCACTAAATCAGTTAATCAAAATAGTTTAAAAGCGGAACAAAAAGAGCAAGAAAGAGCAAAATTAAACACAACGCTACCTAACCACTTACCTTTCCAACCAACATATGCACCCACACACACACACTGCAGTACACATGGTTACACACTCCAACAAAGTAACCCCCATTGTACGCTGTGCAATTAAAAATCTACAGCTTGTGTGTTGGTTTTTGCAGATTGAATGAAATTTCTATTGTTCAGAAATCGATGGTTAAAGTATAACCTGCAAAATTGTGAGGCAAGCACAATTACTGAATCATCTCTTTTCTTTTTCCTGCGTGCTAAGAATAGAAAAATCCGACAATCAGAATGGAATTTGTGTGAAACATCCTACTTGCTCATCAATTAAAAATAGCAACTCCACCAAATTCCATCTTCCAATACCAAAATAAATACACAAGTAACCAATCGAAAGCAAGCAACTGCGCAATACCTTTCCCAAACGAGGAGAAACGATAGCAAATTTAGAAGAAAGTTGTATAGGCGAAAAAAAAATAAACGTTCGATATGTGGAACTAATGCCTCCCACATGTGTAGTTATAATACTCCACCCCTCTCTCCCGCAGCCTCCGTCAACAATCCTACACTCAACTTCTCCCCAATGAGGATATGGTCTACCTCAACTGGGAACCAGTGGTGGTTGAGACCACAGCTAGGAGCCTCCTGACCAATGTCATCTCTGACAAGAGGCAAAAAAAAAAAGAAAAGAGAACAGAGCAAATACGGTGATCACGGACTAAGAGAAATAGGAACAGGAACAGGAAGAAGGGGGAGCACAACGAAGCCAAGCTTTCCTTATTTTTTTAAAAAAAAATATATGTTTTCTATATTTCTACACGTCGTAGCCTCAAAAAGCGAATGTTATAGGCTTCGTTGGTAGCCCTTAGTCTCCTCTGTTGACTTTTCCAAGTAGTTACCTCGAGTAAGAGGAATAGGAGAGGTTGCAAAATCAAAAATCAAAACATCTACTAGAATTTATGTACATTAAATTAACTGATTATCGTTTTTTGATCAAATTTTTAAAGTTCTATGATCCTTTTTTTTTTAGTTTTGAGTTTGCTTTCACCATTAATTGCGCTATTGTGTGTTTCTGTGTAAGTGTATGTTCGGTAACTGCTACTGCTGAAATTCTCAGTTGATAATTTATTAGTCGTGCAGAAGACAGGAACTTCGGTAAAATATTTTACTTTACCCGAGTGTGTCTCCTATCTTAACTTTCCTGTCTTTACTTCCACTTAATTTGCCGTTCTATCCTCCCCCTTGGCACGGGGTTAAAGTTCCGTAACGACCGGATAACTTAGATAACTAACCAGTGTAAAAACAAGAGGAATACAGTAAAGTAGGCTAAATTACCGTGCGTAAGAATGAGGAATCACCCGAATTTCCCACCACTACAAAAAGTGGAAAAAATAGAACAAACGTTCTAACTGAGTCGAGCTCAATGGAACTTAGTGGAACTTAATGAACCTAGTGAAATGTGAGGGGGGACGCATGGGGGAGAGCGACGGAGCAACAGAACAAGAACGGTACAAAAAACGCGACTAAACAGTGAACTACGTTAAATACCACAAGAGAATAACACACATACACACAGATGCCCGCTTCTATTGCGTTGCATTCCTGTTGTGTCGTGTTGGGTTGCACTGTGTATCCGTAGCTTTGTTTTGTTTGTTTATGTTCACGTCAATGGTTAGGAATGGTTATTCGTGTAGAGCCACGAGGGATGCAGTGTTACAACTAAGTAGTAGAAACAGTAATCGGAGTTACTAGTCGAAAAAGTTCTGGTAGTCCTAGATTGAACGCATGCAAGGCGAGACAAAGACGAAGAAGAAGTGCTGCACTGCTGTTCTTCTCAAAGAAATGAAATTCGGGCACACTCTAGCCCACCTCAATAGTTGACTCACAGGAACGCCAACCCATCATAATTGCTGCAGGCTGAGACGAGGCGGGAATGAGACTTCTTACTCACATGTTAGTTCTTTCCCACTTCTACAATTATCAGCGGTTTAGACAATACAATAGAAGACAAGGCAAGACAATACGTTATGCACAATAAAAAAAATCACGCTACAATGGATTCCACTATACAGTGCTTGTTGTTATTGGTGTTTTTAATTGCAAGTTATTTTTAGAACAGTAGTGTACAACATCTCAAAATTGCACGTTTCTTTTTTGTTGCTAAATTTTCCGAGGACAAAACCCGTTTTCCGTTTTGGCAATTTTTCCAGGTTACTGGAATTACTTTTTCTCGTCGTTGCTTTTTCTTGTTTAAGTATAGATATGTAGGAACAACAGGCATACCAGGAACAACCACTTGAAAGAATGCTTCTACCTCCGTTGAGTTATGGTCCAATAAGAAGTTGGTATATGGTAATATATCCAACTGGCTCAACTACTTGGCCCTAACTGCTCTTATATCGCTCGTCTACTTGCCCCTATTCTCTATCGCTATTTTTAGATCCTGCGTGTTCTATCTTCATGGAGTTACAAAACATAGAAACCATACGAAATGAAATAGAGATAGAGCCAGTAAACAACAGTGAACATAGGGAGACGATTAACAAACCGTTGTGCAACTATAGCAGGGTTAAGAAGTAGTATTGCACGACGCCAGCAGAAGAACACGAACAATTTCGTTTTCTTTTCTTTTTCTTTTAGAGAATGCTTGCAATGTTGTCGCCTGCTATTGTAAGGCAGGAAATTGCACTTAATGGAGATGAAGAGTTTTAGCATGTATACGTCTATGTATAAGTGGGTTTTTGTTTTAATATTTTTTCTTTTGGGACTTCGAGATTTTCGACAAGGTAAACAAAATGATAACTACCCCTTTTAAGTAATTTGTGTAGGGAACGTGCTTGTATATTTTCTCCTTTATTTACGTTTTGTACTTAAGAAGATTTCTACGAGTTAAACCTATGAAACCAATAAACTAAGAAAGCTTCTTGCACCATCAACTTACTCTTTCCGATAAGGTTTTTCAATCTATTAATAATTAAACAAATTGTATTAGTAGAAAATTTGCTTTCCTTCAGGGCTGCACAGTCCGCCCCCCCCCCCACTCGCGGCAAAACAGAACAAAAGCAAAACAGGGCGCTTGCACTTTTTTATTGCTCTCAGTTTTGCAGTTGCCTCGACTGTGCCAACGCAAATCGTTACAGATTTCAATCATCAGGCGACCCTGTGTTTGCTAAATTCCTAGTGACTTTTTTACAATTTCTTTTTCATTTTGTTGCTCTCCTACTTTTTAGGTGGAAGCAAAAACAGGAAGCAAGGATTCACGATGCAAATCTCTCCAATCCACAAAGAACTTTTACACCGTGAATAAGAAAAACCACAACAAACTAGAATAAAGGAAGTTTAGACAATTGTGCATTGACTATTCCCAAAGTAGCAAGGATGGTGCCAGAAATTTCACATTTTCATCCCAATTGGCTATAAACTTTTTAGTGTTTCAATTTTTGTCAGACTAGTTGTGTTTTATATTACACAAATTAAGTAAAAATTGCACTCAGTTATGAATTTGGTTTTGGTTTTGTACCTCCTGTTTGGTGCAATCCATTACCAATTTCTTCGTCATAAGCCCAATGATGGTTTGAATGTTTTTAGTCGAAGCTTATTTGATTGTTTTCTTCTGCATTGTGTAGTAAAAGCCTTACCCTTTTTGTGAGACACTTGTAAAAGTTGTTACTCGGTAACAAAGAGACTTTAATGAAAAAAAAATTTTCTTCCTAGTGCCTCGCAATATCTACCAGAGAGATAAGAAATGAAGGGCCAATTTTCCCCTATAAATAAACAAGAGTTTTTCCTTCTTGAAAGATTTTCTTTATTTCTTTTCTTTTTTTCCTTTTTTTCTTGTTTTATTTCATTACCCACTTTTATCCACTCGCTTTAACTAAATAAATACTATAACAATGCAATTCTCCACTGCTGCTATCTTCACCGTCGTCGCTGGTACCGCTTTAGCTGGTTTCGCTAACTCCACCGTCACTGACATCAGCTCTACCACCATCACCATCACTTCTTGTGAAGAAAACAAATGTACTGAAATTCCAGTTGTCACCGGTGTTACCACTGTCACTGAAGTTGAAACTACTTACACTACTTTCTGCCCATTGACAACCAAGGCTGCTGAATCTTCTGCTCCAGCTCCAGCTCCATCTACTCACGCTAACACCACTGCTCCAGCTGTTTCTACCGCTGAAGCCGGTGCTGCTGCTAACGCTGCCCCAGTTGTTGCTGCTGGTTTGTTGGCTTTGGGTGCTTTCTTGTAAGAGAGTTAATTCTTTACTTTTTTAATCGTGATATACCCAAATGTATTTTAATTAATATAGACTACCATAAAAAAATTTAAAAATTAGTGTGTAATTATGTATATTGATTAGTATTTTCAATGCTACTGATTATAGTAAATACAATATATGTTTTTATATTACTACTATTTACAACGGATACTAATGTCTGGTTAATCAGAGTCCACACTCTGTCGAAGAGTTATGGTTATAGTTTTTGCTTCTGAACTATTCTACAAAATAGCAATTTGGTACGTGGGATTGGGCTGATGGCAACAGAAAACTCGTAGATTGTCTCTCCGTCCAACTATTCAAAGATTTTCAACTACAGCAGCACAATGGCAAAAGTACCAGGGAATAGGGAAAATGACAAAATTGCCGCAGACCTAAGAAATCTGTATCATTTTGTGTAATATGAACTCATGTGCATCTTGCAGCGTGTCTGACCCAAAAACTCAAAACTTTAACAGAAAAAAAAAAGGAAAACATTTTAAAGCAGTTATAAATAAACCAGATGCAAATGTGATGCTGTAATATTGTGTAGTACTGTATAATGAAGTGGGGGGATTTGAACTGAATTAAAAACCTACGGTAACAATATCTATATTGCAACTTAGGGGTAACAAAATGTAACAAGAATTTTCGTCTTTGTTTAATTTTCGCGTCTTGTTTTGAATTGCGAAAATTGTTTTGTGGCCATGCGTGTACGATCTACAGTCAGAAACCAGAAATAGCCCAATGTAAACAAACACAAGAAACGAACCTGAATAAAAGCCAAATAAATTCGAAGGAAAACGTTTCATACTCTTGTTTGTATTTTTCTTATTCCGATTGGAATTGCAGTATCTTTTGTGTTGCACTCATAACTTGTCTCTTCAGGTGATTACTTGAAGAAGTACACCTGTATTGTTTTGCCGTGTACGCAGGTATCTATCTATGTGTATTTGTTTTGATTCCAATGCAGAATAAATGGCTAAAAAACTACCACTGAATTGTTTTCTACATTAGATTTGACAAAAGAAGAAATTACCAATTGAAACGTGTATTCTTGGTATGGCATGTTAATTTCCAATATATGCGATTTTGTAACTTAAGGTTCAAGAAATCAAGAAAACACATATTTCGTAAAAATATGGTTGTCGTGGCGTTCCTTCTCTCGTAGAACTAAGGTCTTGGAAAGGCAACCAACCTAACAAAGTAGATGATTAATTACGTACTATGATTAGCTATATACTATGACTGCGATATCTAAATCAAAAACGCAAGAACAGGGGCTTATTAGATGATTCCTTACGGCAAGATCTGTGGATAATGAGATAGCGTGAACTAAAATTGTTCTATTTGTGAGAGTAGTATATGCAGCGTTAATATACTTTTGATCCGTCTTGTAATTTAGTTGAAAATTGTTGCAAATTCTTCACCAAAAAACAAAAATCAACTCAATTTAAATATCACGAAATTTTTACAAAAAAGACTATTATCAAGATATACGCCCATTACTACTTGATATTGTCTGTCGTATAACATCTCCGATCATCATTTTATATATATTCTCGAGTTTACAAGAAGGAACCACCATTTACTTCTTCTTCTTTCTTGATAAATAACAATTTTCTATTGGTCAATCAATCCTGAACCCACAAATTTAATTTTCGCACGACTTGTTATGCAAGGCGGGTAAAAAAAATCGAACTATCTTATAAAATACCCATCACCAATCATTTTCATTTTCAATGACAAAAAAGAATAATTTACCCCACCTGATCAGGGTGAAAATGAACTAAAAACAGAGCTTATTATAGCGTAATAGAAAACAAATAAATTTGATTGTTTCGTCACTTTGAAATTCTTATTCATTTTTTTATTCGATGTTTACGTTATTACTTCAAATCGAACTAAACCAAAGAACTATGGACATTATAAAGGTATTTAAATATCAAAAATTGAGAGATTGATAGATGAATGAGTTTATGGATTACAAGATTCTAGTAGTACTCCTTTACAAAGTTTTCAAAGGTATGAGATTTGAAAACAAACACAAAAACACGTAAATGTATAATAATAATAATAGTAGTAATAATAATAATGATAAAATTTTCTTTTTCAACAATTTATTTTGCGCTAATATTTTCGCTTTATTTTTCTAAGTTTTTATTTTTTGGCAAAGTTTTCTTGGACAAAAATCACCCTTTTTTCTACTCCTTTAACAACACTTTGAACGTGGCAATCTCGAATCCTCTCAAGAACACCTCCACCTTGTTTCCGTCAACAATTTGCAACTCTTCCAACTCGTTCTCCAACCCATCGGTCTTGAACACTCTACCCACTTTCAATAATTTGGTATCCAACACCAACCTACCTTTGCTACTACCACCAAGC
>JAJLZW010000078.1:0-59843 GCA_030572435.1 Candida labiduridarum
TTGATTTTGATTTTGATTTTGATTTTGATTTTGATTTTGATTTTGATTTTGATTTTGATTTTGATTTTGATTTTGATTTTGATTTTGATTTTGATTTTGATTTTGATTTTGATTTTGATTTTGATTTTGATTTTGATTTTGATTTTGATTTTGATTTTGATTTTGATTTTGATTTTGATTTTGATTTTGATTTTGATTTCTGCCTCTCGTGCTGCAACCAGAGCAACTGCTGCTATTATTATTATTGCCCTTGGCATTCCCACTCCCACTGCTGCATGGTCTTTTTTTACCCATTGATAGGATGTTGATGAAGAGTGGTTGGCTAAAGTGATGAGATTAAAGCAAAAATTAACTTGTGCTTTTAATAAAAAAAGTGTGAAGATGAAATTTTTGAAATGTGTTTGTGTGATGTTTGGATTATGCATTAGTAAAAGCAAGATAAATTTTGCTGTTTTATTAGATATGCATAACAAGACCCATCACAACACAACACAACAGAAAAAAAAAAAATTTACCACCATCAATGCCAATCTCCACCACCACAACTACCACCACAAACTTGTTTTTACCACCACAGGTTAGTGCGACTGGTACCATTGCTGCGACCAGATACACCACCGAAAACAGAAAAAAATTGGCCAACCCAAAAAAACCCCAAAAGTCATTTTTCATCTTCTGTATTGGAATTCCTCAACACACTCTCATCTAAACTCCCACTTTAGCAATCACCAAACTCTACTATTGCCACCAATAACAATAACAATAACGATAACCAAACAACAACAACAGCAACCATGGAAGCACTCACAATAGCATCTTTCATTCCTTATTTGGAACCATTCAACAACCATGAATTTTTAACACCCTTGGAATGCTCCAAATTGTCATTAATCATTGTGGAATTACTTGTTGATCATTATGTCGATTTGCAATTATTAAAGTTTTTAAGCCGATTTTTAACCCAACAATCATATGATGAATTAGTTGAAGAAAGAAATATCGAACATGAATGTGGATATATCATGTGTAACCAATCTCCGAAATCTTTAGTTCGTCGATTATCAATGAATAGTAATGGATTCACCCAAGCAACTTCAATAAATGAACCCGGTGCATCTACCAAATATCAAATCTATAATAGGAAACCAAGTATGATCTTACCCAATACTTATTTATCTCAATATTGTTGTAAAGATCATTATCAAGCATCAATATTTTATCGTAATCAATTATCCAATGAAGCGATTTTTTCCCGTAAAGATATATTAATCATTCCACCTTTCCCAACAATTGGTAATTCTATTAGTTGGTATGAGAACTCTATAACTTGTTTGGAAGAAGTTATGGCTAAACATAAAGAGATGAAACAATATGGGAAATCAATCTCGGAAGTTATAGCAATGATGAATGGTCTATCGATGAATGAATTGGAAAATGGACCCGTTAATGAAGAAACTAATCGATTGATTAAATTAATTGAAGATTTTGAAATTGTGGAGAAAGAAACAAGTTCAAATTTCCATAGTGATCTTGATTCTGATGCAGGGGTTGATCCAAGGAGTGACAATATTACTAACATTATTAATAATGAACTTCCGGAAGAAGAAGAAGAAGAAGAAGAAGAAGAAGATGAGGAATATGAAGAACATTTACGAGGTATGACAAGTAATGTTGAAGGTTATGTGACGTCAAATAAAAGTTTTGGTGGATATGTTGTATAGACACAAGCAGACAGAATGACAGACAATGGATACGAACTAACTAAATGATTAAGTATAATGAACAAAAAACATTTCTTTGTTGTATTACTATTTACAAATGACTATTACTATTATACTGCTATTATTAGGTGATCAATAATTCTTTGATATTGTTTTGATTATTTGAACAACTCTTTTAACAAATTTATTCCCATATTCATAATTTTTCAACCCCACATCAGCAATATATTCATTCAACATCTTCCCTTTACCAACTCTATCTTTAATTGGGAATCCATCTATATATCTTGCATTTAAATTCTTATAAATGGTTTTGGTATTTAATGGAGCAACAATTTCACCATGTTTGAAAACATTATCTTTCTTTAAAAATTTTATTAATTCATCATATTTCCTAATTTTTTCTTCATAATTTGCATCATATCTCTTTTGAAGTTCCCTTTGTACCCCCAGTAAATCAATTTGTGATTTACTCATAAGATTCTCATGGATTTCACGAAGATATTGACTTGAAATATCCAAACTTTCCCCCCAATAACAATCATCAAATTTAATTGGTTGTTTAGATTCTTGATATTTGTTGATTTCAATACGTAATAAAACTTCATATAATTCTTCTCCATCATAATATTCTTGATAATATTTCCTAGGATAAATATATTCTTCTGCTCCTATTCCTTTACTTCCCGAAACAGGATAACTTCCATCTTTTTGTAAATTCTCTTCATCGAGTTGTTTATCAGTTTCCCAAATATATAACATCCTCTTATAAAGTAATTGTTGTCTTATTAATTGTGATAATTCTTTCCTACCAATTTTAAATTTGGTAGGTTGCATTATATATGGTAATGCGGTTACCCCCGCTGTGGTTTGTTTTATGGCTGCCCTATAAGGACCTTTCTCCCTTAATAATTGATCTAAATTGGTTAAATAATTCATATTTAAGTCATATTCCAATCCAGGTATAATTATACTGTTTAATATATCTTGATCATAATAACCCAAGGCGGTTTTAGTGGTTCCACCAATTATATGTCTCGAATCAAGGTTATCCCCCGTTGTGGCGATAGATTCTGGTGTATAAGGTAGAAGTTTTGGATCAGGAAGCTTATTCTTTAATTGTAATTCACGAATATATAATTGTAATAATTGAGGTCCATTATATTGAGCCCTATCAATCCCATCATGAATGAATTGTAATTGTCCACTTGCTGTAGATAAATCAGGTTTTTGATATTTCTTTTTACTATTCTTTTGGGATAAAATTTGACTTTTAGCCTTACCTCTTAATATATTGGTTTTTTTAATATGAATTTGTGATTTATTTTCAAGATAAGATGCCCTACGTTGTTGGGATTCAAAAAATTCTTTGCGTTCTTCATTGACAAATTTAATTAATTCCCCATTATCATGGTTTTTAAAAATTAGAATATCATTCAATTGGATTCCTTTTAATAATTGTTTAGTTATAAGATATGTACTTCCATAATATCTTTTAAAACTTTCCTTGATGTTAAATTGTAATTCATATTGATTGATCGATGGATGTAGATCAACTGATGATCTCTTAAGGGAAATTGATTTACGAAGTAAGCTTCGATATAGTTGTAAAACAGCTAATTTATGTTCTTTATTGGATATTAATTCCGTTAGTAGATTATTCATATGATGATTGTTGTATGAGTTTTAGAGATATTGCAATATCTCTCTATGTGTGAAATATTTGAAAATTTTCGCAAACAAGATTTTTTGCCCTTTACTATGATAGACACAAGACGCGAATATAAAATAAAAAGATCCACAGGGCAATTTTATTCTTCTTTTATCAAAAAGAGAGGATATTTGATCGTAGTAAAAGATAAAGATGGTATGAATAATTAAATCTAATTATGATAGCTTTTAACCAATAACCAAATACTAACATTTGATGCATCTTAGCCACCAAAGAAGAAACAAACGGATACCAATTCCGGTTTGATAATATTAAAATTAAAAAGACACACCACTACATATATACTTACCATGAATTCAAATGATACTTTACAAGATATCAAAATTCAATTAATTAATATAATTGAACAGTCTGGAGGATTGAAATCTTCTCAAGAAGAAGAACAAGAGGGGGAAGATGAAGATATAGAGATTCCCAAATCGGAATTTATCAAAGAAGATCAAGATATTGAAATTAAACAAGATGAAGATGAAGATGAAGATGAAGACGATACTGGGAATACAATTAAGATTGAAACCGATGAAATACGATTGGGTATTGCTAAAGATTCTACCGATCCTTATTCAAACAATTGGAATGAAATCATTGATGATGTTAAGGATATTTCTGAATTTAATTTTAAAGATTATGACATATTGGCATTTACTTATGGATTAGAAGAAAATTTTGAAATTGTTGAACCTGCATTTGAAGAGAATTGATAAAACTTAACGATAAAGAAGAAGGATAAAGATAAACAAGAAGGATAATTAATAGGTATACATATAAAAGAATAAAAAAAATTAAAAAATGAATAAACTTATTTTAGTTAGTTAGTTATTATACAAAATAAAGAAGATGAAATTTAAGGTTAATTCAGAATATATTTCTTCCCACTTAGTTTTCTAATTCCTCCTGAATGAATTCTTTGATTGGGATTATTACCAGAACTTATTCTTGTTTTTGACCTCGTTTTGGAAACTTTTAAAAAATTATTACTAGTAGTAGTAGTAGTAGTAGGTGGAGTACTTCCTGGTGGAGAAGATAATGCTTCACTGACGGTTTTAGTAGTTGTGGTAGTGGTTGTAGTTTTAATCATATGAATAGGTTGTTGACCAGTAACACTATTGGTTGATATTGATCGTAATATTCTCCAATCAGAACTATCTTTTCTATTAGGTGTGATGGTATTATATCTTGCAGGAGAACTTTGAATGATATCTTGCATTGTGTTTTCATCATCTGAATTATTAGCCATTTCAATTTCTTGAACTTCAACATCGTTATTGTGTACCACTTCTCCTCTTCCTTCTTCTTCTTCATCTGATTCTTCAATGTATTTTCTTGGTTGACCAGGAGATTCCATTGGCACCACAGTTTGGATTTTTGATGCCAATGCTCCACTGATCTTTCGTCTTCTTATAGGAGTATTAATTACAGAAGAATCGTGTGCAAATGGAGATGTCATTTGTTGTTGTTGTTGGTATTGTTGGTGTTGGTGTTGTTGTTGTTGTTGTAATTGTAATTTCTCTCTTCTTCTTGCATCTCTTAGTCTTTGTTTATATTCTTCATATGAACACAATGGGAATAAATTGCCAATAAATTCATCTGGTCTATTATCAACAATCATAGTATGTCTCCAACTTCTAAAATCATCTTGATGTAAATAAAGCCAATGTTGTTGGGGTCCCACCACCATACCTGGTCGAATCATACGCATATAGGCAATACATTCATTAGCGGTAAATCCATGAGTATATATAAGATGAGCCCCAATTAAACATCCAGTTCTACCTAAACCAGCTTTACAATGTACGGCAATTTTCCCACCCTTATTAATAATACATTCTGCAGCTCCAATAAATTTCTGTACATATTCCAAAGTTGGACATGTTCCATCATCAAAAATCATATCAACATGTTTAATATTCCTCTTGATAAATTCTTTAGCATCATATAAATGTGAATTCAATCTTACAACCAATTGAACATCATGATCAACAAAATAATCCAAAACTTTTTGGAAAGGTTCATTTATTCCACCACGTTTATTTTGTTGTGGAGATGCAAATGCAATGAAATCTTTTGAAATAACATTGAAATCTCCTTGATCTACTCTTTCATATTGTTCATATTCTTCAAGATCAAAACTAGTCAAATCAATCATACCTCTTTCTTTAGCTCTCCACATGGAATAAACCACATCTTGAATAGTGATTTCATAATCGGCAGAACTATATCCGGCATCTCTGAATGCTTGTAAAGGAGGATTGATTTGGGCAATAGGTTGTAAGACTTGATGAGGGGCCCAATTTTGAATTAATACCATATAACAGCATAACAAACATGCAGTATTGGCTCTTTGTTTAGCATCGGTGGAACTATAAAGTACTAATCCTTTACCCTTATTGGCATCATCATTTAATACATTATGTAAAAGTACGGCAAATCTGTACAAGAGACCAATGTTTAATGGTCCAAAATCTAAATAAAATGCATTGTATGGGAGGGCATCTTCAACGGTAAAATAAACTAAATCATCACTATCTCGACGTGGCACGTCATATGCACCAAGATAAATTCTGTCTATAAGAATAAACAAAAACACGTTAGTATATACATGAAGAAAGGATGATATGTTTGTTTGGATGAAGATACATACTTTTAAGAAACTCTATAAGGGGAACATCGATTTTTGATTTACGCATGGTATAATGGAATGATGGTTTCTCTATTATTGTATTTGTAAAAACGAAAGGAACAAAAAATCAAACTAAAAAAACAAATGAAAATGACGGGGAATATGGAATACCTTTTGTTATAAATATTTTAAAGGGTGTTTTTGAAATGGAATGTGATCTGGTAGAAATAGTTGAAACGGAATGGTTATTCTTTTAAATGAAATGAAAGTTTACAAGTTTTTGAAGAAATTCTTTCCTTTTGACTTTCTTTTGTTTATGTTTTGAGGAATATTGATTTTTTTTTTTTCCTATTTAGTGATTCTCCACTGGCACACGACTAACACACAATGTGGGACAAAATCAAATTCAATTTCGCCCGACGAACAGCCGAAATTTTTAATTTCCACCACCACCAACTACCACCAACTACCACCAACTACCACCAACTATCACCAACTACCACCAAAAGAATTAACCAATAATGGTATGTCAATATCAGTACATCAAACTATTCTTCTTGGGAATACTTATTAACGAAAACAAACAATTCCCCGCAGTCATCATCCTTGTACACTTTTTCTTCCGAGACTTTATCTCAATTGAAGAAATTCAGATTTGATAGTGCCAGAAAGGATACAGTACAAGCTGTTATATGTATGTATTATCCACCCGAACCAACCCCTGGTGTTGATAATTTGACAAATCCTTTTTATTAACACAAATATTCTTTTTGTTTTAAGACACAATTGATAAGAAATCATATGAAATCAAACCCGAGGAAGATAATGGAGAAATCATAAATTCAATACAAGATCTCATTGAAGAATTACCAGATACTTCACCTCGATTCATTATTTTATCATATCCATTTAAATTACCCGATGGAAGAATGAAATATCCCTTGGTTATGTTATATTGGATCCCACCTACAAGTGGACAGGAATCTAGAATGCTTTATGCTGGTGCAGTGGAACAATTTAGAGATAACGCTGGAGTGGCCAAGTATGTATAACATCAATAACTCATACAATGATCAAAAATGATCAAAAATGATCAAAAATGATCTCTTTTGAGGTAATTTTTACTAACATTATAATTATGGAGTATATAGGTTGATTAAAGTTGAAGAAGAAGAAGATTTTGATGATTTGAAAGAACAATTGATTTAGGGAGGAAAAAGTTATAGACTTGAATATTAATTTCATATTAAATTTTATATTATTGCGGTTTAATTAGTTAATTGATATTTAATAGATTGGTTGATATTTGTTGATATTTGATAACTAATTTTACTTTTCCTGCATACAGTGTAATACGAAAGGAAAGATTCTCTTTGAAAGAAAAGTCGTGTGTATTACCATTTCTTTTAATAGTGAAGAGAAAATTTCTCCCTTCACCTTCTCCGTCTGTTAACTACTTAAGAAAAAAATTTTCACTTTTTTTTTATAAAATCTTTTTAAAAATTTTTTCTTTCTTCCTTCTTCTTCTTCTTCTTATTCAGTTAAACAAATCAAATCAGTCATCATGGGTCGTATGCATTCATCCGTATGTTCTATTCTACTACCATAATGTCATCCACTATCATCCATTACCACCAACAACGAGATTACACTGATATAAAAAGTTATCCACCATATTGGCTTTATAAAACGACAAGGTCTTGCCTAAAGTAAACGATTCATCTACAGTCGACAAATATTAAAACAGACTTAGAATTGTTACTATATACGCTTTAGGTATTTGATATTCTCGTTTCTATATTGCCAAAAAAATTTGCTCAACTTTCTACCATTTACTTTTTGAATTTGACAAGGAAATGTGTTTTACGTTTACTTTGTTCATTGTATAATGGTGTTTGTATGTTTTTGCAAAGAAATGTGGTTTTCTTGAAGTACTTGAATCAATTACCTGCCCTATGTATGGACCAACTATTGTTCTAGTACAAATTTTTTAAGTGTCAATCTTTTTGCTCCTTTTTGTGGATGAGAAATTATTGTTATAACTGTGGGATTTATAAATTTACTAACAATCTTTTCTTTTTTAATTAGGGTAAAGGTATTTCTTCCTCCGCTCTTCCATACTCAAGAAACGCTCCAGCTTGGTTCAAATTATCTTCTGATGAAATTGTTGAACAAGTCATCAAATACGCCAGAAAAGGTTTGACTCCATCTCAAATTGGTGTTGTTTTAAGAGATGCTCATGGTGTTTCCCAAGCTAGAGTTGTCACTGGTAACAAAATTTTAAGAATTTTAAAATCAAATGGTTTAGCTCCAGAAATTCCAGAAGATTTGTATTATTTGATTAAAAAAGCTGTTTCTGTTAGAAAACATTTGGAAAGAAACAGAAAAGATAAAGATTCTAAATTCAGATTGATTTTAATCGAATCAAGAATTCATAGATTGGCTAGATATTACAGAACTGTTGCTGTCTTGCCACCAAATTGGAAATACGAATCTGCTACTGCTTCTGCTTTGGTTGCTTAAGAGTGTCAGTTTGATTTCTTTTCACTTTTTTTTTTGTAATTCCTATAATAAATTTTGTATATTATTAGTATTAATTTAATATTTTTTCTATATCAATAATATTTAATGGAATAAAAGCGTATCGTCGTATTATCATTCATTCATATCATTACAGTGTAATTTTTCAATATCATTTGGTGCAAATATTTGTTGAAAATACATTAAAGAGAAAGAGAAAAAAAAACCAACCAGTTCAATATTTGTTCCACGGCATCACAATCAACTACCATCTTCAATATGGAAGAAATATCCGATAGATTATTCAATGATAATACCAGCAGTATAGAATCAGGAAATGATGACCCATCATTATTAACCATAATCTTGGACCTATCTCTTAAAGGATGGTATAACATTAGAGATTTAATTTCCATTCAAGACATCACCAAATCATTACTAGTGTTTTTAAATGGACATCTTTCATTAAATAATAGTAATCAAGTGGCATTTATTGTCAGTTCATCAAGGGGATCAAAATTTTTATATCCTGATTTAAACAGCCACAGATCATCATCATCATCATCATCATCATCATCATCATCATCATCATCATCATCAACCACATCTTTTAGTAATGAGTTTTCGCGAATGAATCAATTACCAGGAATGTATCGACTGTTTAAACTTGTCGATGAAGCAGTGTTACACCAATTAAACAAATTCATTGAAGAGACCATGGTGATAGAAAGTGAGAACCACCACAATAGTAAATTAACAAATACCATAACTGGAGCATTAAGTATGGGGTTAACATATACCAACAGAATGTTGACCTTGGATCAATCCATCACCACCACTACGGCATCAGCAATGACCACTTCAACATTAGAAAGCACATCCAACAATAATGCCAGCAATTCAACAACTTCAACATCCACTTCATCAACAACTGGGATGAAATCACGAATACTTGTAATTTCTGCTAATGATGATGATGATATTAAATATATCCCATTAATGAATTGTATATTTGCTGCACAAAAAATGAAAGTTTCAATCGATGTGGCGAAATTGGGTCATAAGAATTCATCATATTTACAACAAGCTTCTGATGCCACCAAGGGGGTTTATTTACATATAGAAGATCCAAAAGGAATTATCCAAGTTTTAGCAACGGCTTTTTTCATTGAACCAAATTTACGTCCATATATTATCTTACCTACAAATTCTAATGTTAATTATAGAGCTAGTTGTTTCCTCACGGGGAAATCGGTTGATTTGGCATATGTATGTTCTGTTTGCTTATGCATTATGTCGAAATTACCTGATTATGGGAATTGTTGTCCTGCTTGTAATTCAATGTTTGATAAGAAAATCATTAATGAATTGATTAAAGAACCACAAGTCATTTCCAAAAAGAAACGAAAACTTGATAACGGGAATAGTGCTACTCCTACTCCTGTTCCTGTTCCAAGCCAATTAAATTAAATTAAATTAAATTAAATTAAATTAAATTAAATTAAATTAGCTAGTTATTTTCCTTGTTCTATGATATCAAATGGATAATCTATAGGATAATTGTGTAATTCAATGACATGAGTTTTCCTATCCAATGGATTTAAAAACATTTCATGACAAGTTTCATTAAGACATTTATAAATTCGTTCTCCTTTATCTAGTTTAATCTTTAATATTGGATTATGGAATTCATCTAAATGAAGTTCTAAATAATGTTTATTGGGGAAAATTTTATGACAAGATTGACAAATATAATCGTGGGTAGACATCATTATATATTGTTCAAATTCTTCATAATTGTTGAATTCATTCTGTAAACATGGTGCCGAGCTACAGTATATAATCTCTTCAGTTCTTGAATCAACATCACCTTTTGTTGATACTTCTTCTTCTTCTTCTTCTTCTTCTCTGCTTCTTCTTCTCTTCATTAGTGGTCAATATATCATCCTACAAGAAAACAGGAGTTGATGAAAAACTATCATCATTTTTTTTTATTTTTCGCATTAATTTAAAAAGAGCAAACCTTCTATGGTCACGAATTAGCATTAACTTGTGTGTGTGTGTGTGTGTGGGGGGGGGGGGGGAAGTAGAAGTGAATAATTTCCCTCCCCCTCTTCTTCTTCAATAAATGTAGGGTGAATTGGGGGCGATCTATTTCAAGTTTATGATGCTTGATAACACCCAATGGTTATCTCTATCTATTATTACATTCCTTTAATATCTATTATTATACAGATAATCCATATTATGTCTAACCTATTCTCTCTATTCTCTCTATTCCCTCTATTCCCTCTATTCTCTATTCTCTATTCTCTATTCTTTATTCCCCAATATCTTCATTCCAATCATTTGATCTTTCTCTAATAAATTTACTCATAATTTCTTTACAATCATCATCATCCATATTAATGATTTCCACTCCATTTTCTTTCAACAATACTTCAGCACCTTGGAAATTGACATTTTCACCCATGACAACTCTTTTAATTCCATACAATAATATGGCACCAGTACACATATTACATGGTGATAATGTTGTGTATATGGTACAATCCTTATATGCTTTCCCAGGTAATCTTCCAGCATTTTCCAATGCTGACATTTCACCATGTAAAATTGCTGATGATTTTTGAATACGTTCATTATGACCTTTACCCAAAATTGTCCCATTGGAACTGATTATACATGAACCTATAGGGATCCCACCTTCGGCATAACCTGTAAATAAATAACGATATGGTTAGTAACTAATAATAAACAATAGATTTTTTTAAAAAAAAAAATTTTGGTGATGAGAACAATAATAGATCAAAGATCAACGATGTAGATGGTTACATACTTTTTTGAGCTTGTTCTAAAGCAATCTGTAATCCTTTCTTATCATCAAATGACATAGTTAGTAATAGTAGCAATTATAAATAATTGTAAAGTTATCAAAACGTTGGAAAAAAAAAAAGTGGAAAAAAAAAAGAGGATAGATAATATATTATTCATTTATATATATAGCAAGTAGAAAAAAAAAAAAAGAAAATGAGAAGTCAGTCGAGGCATCTTGTCGCTTGTTTCTCGGCCCATGTTTTCTTGGTTGTTGGAGGGAGAGTTCGGTGCAGAAAAAGGGGGAGGGCGCTCAAACGCCGCCTCAAGCGATTTAAATAATGGACCGAAAGGAACGTTTTCGGGGGTGCACAGAACGGAAAAGTACAGGGCCAAAACCGTTGGAATAAATGACGCAGAGCGCATCTTTCTTTTGACGGGGACACGCAACCGAAATTTTTTTTTCTTTGTTTCTTTCTTTGTTCATAGCTCGTGAGATTGCATACATTGTTCCTTCGGAAATGTGACTTAGGGTGTTTAACTATGATACTCAATATAGATAATCCTTTTGACAAACAAACTGAAATAATTTCTGATAATTTCTAAATACTTTCAACGCATATTTTAGCTGAATCTGAAACCTAAGATAGACTTTTCTTACGGTGGACTTTTTCTGTAACAATATACCACAAGTCGTGCATTTACCATCCTTCATATTATTTTCTGATTACCCTTTTCCAGACCGCCCCCCATTTTACTAAATATGCCCTGGGGAGAAGGGGGAGTTCAACAATGGTTTATCCGTCTATCCGAATATACGATGAAATTTATCTTATTCTGAATAAGGGAATTCATGACCACCAATCATTATTATTATAATGAAAATTATTGTACGTATTCGTAGAATACACACAAGGCGTGAAACCGGGAAACAATAGAATATATACAGAATATAGATGACAAGTAAAGATTAAAGGAAAGTAAGAGAGGGGTAAGTAAAAATGAGCAGCTTAGAACTACAACTATTTGTGTAAAAAAGGTAAACTGCATATTGGACCAACACAAGGAGGAGAAACATTCTTCATTGTTCTATTCAAAAGTTGATCTTATTGTTTAGTTTCATTTCAAGATGATATTCTATAATATTACAAAGTATGCAAAATGTGGAGAATCTTTTTTCTTTTGTTTCATTCTTGTGTTTCTTGAAGTATGATGTCAATCTAGAAGAATTAACAAAGAAAAGTTTTTTGTAACATTTGAGTTAAGGGATCCCCCTTGAACCCTTTTAGCTATGTATGGTATTTATTATTACCATTGCTATTGCCGATTATTACATATGAGATATTATCGCTATATGTAATGAGTTAATTTCGCTACTATTGCTACTCTTGCTACTCCCCACCATTTTCCTTTCCTTGTCTTTCCTTGTCTTTTCTTGTCTTTTCTTTTCTTTTCATTTGAGTGTGTCATTATCTTCCCCTTGACACTTACACTTATACATACATATACATATACATATACACTGCCACGTTGTGTTGTAATGTATTATATGTGTATCCTCTATACACATCTCTCCCCCCTTCCCCTTGTATATGCAATTTTAGGCAGTTAGAAAAAACAGTATAAATAGAGAATGTCATTCCTTCCCCCAAGGAAATGTTTCTACATCTTCTCTTTTTTCTTCTTTTTCTTGCCTTTCCTTCATAGTTAATTAAGTTAATTTTTTCATATCAAATTTCATCTTACAAATGTCTCGTCAATTCGAATTATATGGTTGTGAAGGTTGTGAATGTGGTTCTGAATGTAAATGTGTCAGTGATACTGGATGTCATTGTGAAAAGAAGTGATTGATTAAAAGAAATTGAATTCAATAAATGTTGTCAATTCATCAAGTTTGTGATATTACTATTGCCTTAAAAAGTTGTTGTTTTTTGAATATATAATAACGGAAGAGGTTTTTTGCTGGTCAAAATTGAATTTAATGGGCTGTTGTTATTATTATATATTTCTTACCATCACTTTGTTGTGTATAGTTTATTGTTATGTGTGTATAATTTGTGAATCAACATTTATTTGAAAAAAACAAACCAAATTAGAGTCCTCTTGTATTATTTTTCTAATCTGATCTAATCTAATTCTTATTGTGTTCAATCATAGTTTGTGTTGGTAATATTTGGACCGATGTTTCAGTGGAATCTCATATTGTGTGTGTTTGTTAAAAAAAAATATCGCTACCAATCAAATTTGCAAAGACTAACAAGTGTGACAGATATATACTTAACGAACTCTAGGTAATAACTCTTTGTTTCTATACTACTATTAGTAATTAAATAAGATAAAATAAATAAAAACAAACACAACTACAATTATTAACTCACTCAATGATTAGCATATTTAGATCTGGCTCTTAATTTTGGACCATTCAAATAAAACAACACCGGAATGGCAATCATCAATAAAGTAATGAATGCCAATACAGAAGTACCCCAACCAACAGGGAAATTAGGGGTAGCCAAATTATTAAACAATGGAGCGCCAAATAATGGGAAAACAGAAGCAATTGTTGATCTAAATAAATCATTAGAAGCAAACACCGAGGCTAAATAAATCGGTTGAAAAGAAGCTCCCATATAATTAAACAATGTTTGGAAAATAACAAATGCTCCAGCAGCTGTAATTGCTGCACCTATGGAAGCACCAATCCAATGAGTATCCCTTGTTGCTGCCCAACCAAATATAAATAATCCACCGGTTAATAAGCAACCTCCAACAACGGCCACGGGAATAAACACTTCAGGGAAAACTTGTTCTTGATTCAAGATTTTATCGGTGAATTTATGTTTAATCACTGGTAAATAAATAGAACAAGCAAGGCAAATACCAATTAATACTGCAAAGTATGAACATCCAAGTTCAATCAATGTGAACCCCTTAACACCAACAAAATAAATTGGGAAAACTTCAAAGAAAAGATAAAGAATACTGTAAACCAAAGCAATATAAATATTAATTAACAATACCACTGGTTCCATAACGGTAATTTCAAATGGTCTGCATAATGTATCCACCACTAATTCATGAGTTGTCATATTACGATTTTCAATTTCCCCATCACTAGCAATTCTTTGATTCCCTGTAATAGCTCTCAACCTTTGTGCCTTACGACGCAATAACGTTTTACTGAAGGATTCTGGTAACGAAAATGACAACATGAATAATGAAAATCCACTTAAAATACACATGAACCAAAATGTCCATCTCCAACCCGCTTTAACCACCAAGATGGATCCAAAAAATGGTCCTAAAGATGGTCCACACACAGCACCAAGACTCCATACACTAATAGCAACTGGCCCATACCAAAATTGAACCACATCAGTAACGCTAGCTCCACCAGTAGCCAAACAAGGACTAGCAAATATCCCACCCAAGAAACGTAATATACATAATCCAGCAATATTCTTAACTAATGCAGTTGGTATTTGTAAAATGACAAATATAGCCAATGTGACAATATATATGGACGTTCTACCAAATATGGCATTTTCAGACATGGGACTAAATATCATGGGTCCAATACCATATCCAAGAACAAATAATGTTAATGGTAATGTAGCAACTACTCTACCAACATGTAATTCTTCACGCAATTGTTCAATACCAGGAGTATATACTGCGGATCCCATATATACCGATGTTGTTAAAAAGGAAATTTGAAATACAAAAAATGCCTTTTGATAAAATGGCCAATTAACGGGGTTTTCTTCATCATCATCTCCATCCCATGTAACAATTATTTGATCAGAGTTTTGAATCATGGTATTATTGGAAGTGTTTGAAATATTGGACGCATCTTTATCCATTTCTGTTGCCTGTTCCTTTTCCTTTTCCTTTTCCTTATCTGAAAAGCTATCACCTTCAGCTTCACCATCAGCATCCGCATCTTCTTTGGCAATAACATCTGGATGAAGAGCTTGTATTTGTTCTTGTTGCTGTGGCTGTTGTTTGAATTCAGGTAGATATTTTTCCGGAACAATATATTCGGGGGATTCTTCCTTGTGGGAGAAATATTTATGTTGGGATAAATGGTAGATTGTCCTACCTAGGAAACTATCTCTAATAAACCTGTAATGCATGACAAATTTGGTTGGTTGTTAGAAATGAATTACTTATAACCTCCCATTATAAAAATAAACTAATAAAAAAAAAAAAGACAGGGAGTATCGAGGGTGGTATTTATATTTATTTGTGTGAATGTATCTTCTAGACTTCAATGGAAAAGCTTTGGCAGCTTTAATCCGAATGTAAACGGCGAACGGCAAAAAAAATAAACCGAAACGGGAAATCGGAATGCAAAAAAAATATTTGATCCCGTTCCACCATAACTCCACATGTCAGGAAATTTCCACCGACGGTTCACAAATCAGATAAGATATATAAATGAAACAATAATGGATACGGGTTTAACAACATTATTGAGCCTTAGAAAGAAAGGAAAACAAAGAAAGGAAAAGGTAAAAAGGAAAAGGCGCACGGGAACAACAACATAACAAAACAATCCAACCAAGTAATTACGACGTTTTAGATTATCCGTGAATCGTAACAAGTAAATAAGAATTTACACGGGTAATTACATAAGCGTTAACTGACAACAAAAGGAAGATAACAAGTGCATAAGTGCGTAGTTGCGTAATCCCCATTTGGGAAATTCGGCGGACGGAGAAACTGGCTCGGTGCGGTTTGCGCAGTTACCATATTTGGAAACAGATGAAACCACTCCGAGGGGGGGCGAGGGATTTATATAGAACTTTTGTTTTGTAGTTATTGTTTTCTTCAATTGATCACCACTAACATCACGATAAAAATTAGTCATAATAGATGTCAATTTGTTTGCATGTGAACTCTAGAATCAATACCACTGATGCGGGAATAATTCCCATTTCTTTACACGGATGGAAAATTGTTGCACGAAAGAGATTCGCATTGGGGGGGGGGGGGGCATGAAACCTGGCACGAAACAATGAAAGCAAGAAAAAATAACTATCATGATGTTCCCAATAGTTCAATAAATACCAATAATTTGAATATGGATGAAATACCAGAACTAGTAACAGAACTTCCATCAGATACAAGCAAATTAAAAACAGAAAAAATCCCCATCACCCCCTTTGTACCATATTCTTCCACTCCCACTACATTACAAAAGAAAATCCCCATCACCATCATTACAGGATATTTAGGATCAGGAAAATCCACATTATTAAACACAATTGGTAAAAGGGCCACCAATAAGAGGTTGGCTATTATTCTTAATGAATTTGGTGATTCTTCGACAATAGAAAAATCCGTCACCATCCAAGATCAAGATAATACCGTTCAAGAATGGTTGGATATTGGCAATGGATGTCTTTGTTGTACCGTGAAAGATAATGGAGTTTCCGCAATTGAAAATTTAATTGAGAATTCCAAGGATAAAATTGATTATATCTTACTTGAAACTACTGGTATTGCTGATCCCGCCCCCATTGCTAAAATGTTTTGGTTGGATGATGGGTTGGCTTCCAATATATATATTGATGGGGTGGTGACGGTGGTGGATGCTGAACATATTGTGAAATGTTTGGATGATGTGGGAGGACATTGGCATAATAATGAAAAAAGAGAAGAACAACAACAACAACAACAACAAGAAGAAGAAGAAGGGGAAGGAGAAGGGGAAGGAGAAGGGGAAGGAGAAGGGGAAGGAGAAGGGGAAGGAGAAGGGGAAGGAGAAGGGGAAGGAGAAGGGGAAGGAGAAGGGGAAGGAGAAGTTGAATTGGAGGAAGGTATAACTACAGCTCATTTACAACTTGCCTTAGCTGATGTGATATTATTGAATAAAAGAGATAAATTAACCAATGATGAAGAAGTAGATCATATTGAGAAGAGAATTAGACAAGTCAATCAGAATTCTCCAATTTATCCAACTAGTTTTGGTGATATTGACGTGAATAAAATATTAGATCTACATGCATTTGACGTTGATGCGAAATTAACATCTTTAGAATCATCATCTTTCCATGATGATAGAATCAGTACTGTGGCTATTGATTTCCCATTTTTAACAAATGAATTGGAATTTGACAAAATAGAAAAATTTCTTCAATCTGTTCTATGGAATAATATTGTTAATGATAAACCAGTAGAAATCCATCGATTAAAAGGATTATTGGTGTGTCCAAAGAATAACGATGTGAGAGTAGTACAAGGGGTTAGAGGTACTTATGAGATTATAGCCAATGGTAGATTATTAGAGAATGTCACTTGCAATAAGCTAGTGTTTATAGGTAAAGATTTAGATCATGATGATTTAGTAACCCATCTTCATAGATTTTTGTAAAAAATTACACGACTAAGAAAAATCTTTTTTTCCTTTGTTCTTCCAATTTGGGATTCAAAATTTTTCAGCGATCATCTACAACAAAGATTCCCTCCTCCATTTATCCACAACCATATATCAATGACGGAAGCCAAAAATGAGGTTAAACCCAAAAAGGGATGGTCAAATCCAGCATTGAGAATGATGGGTATACCTAGGATCTCATTACCTTCCAGAAACTGGATGATTTTTTGGACAATAGTATCAACAATTGGTGGAGGATATGCATATGATCGATATCAACAAAAACAAATTAGGAAAAAATGGATGGAAATAGTTAAACATTATGGGGAAATTACATATGAAGTTGATAAAATCCCAAGGAAATTAACTATATATATCGCTCCGGCACCAAATGATTTTTTGGATGATTCTTTGAAATTATTTAGAAGATGTATAAAACCAATCTTGAATGCAGGTGTGGTGGATTTTGAAATATTCAGTGAAAGTAGACAAGGTGATATTAGATCCAGCGTTGCGGAAAAAATCCGTGAATTAAGAAGAAAGAATGTGACAACTACCAAAGAAGAAGAAGAACTGAAGACTAATAATAATAATAATAATAATAATAATAATAATAATAATAATAATAATATCAATGTTACTATTGATGGCGAAGAAACTAAAAGTCGATATGATTTATATAAGGCAAGAGATGTTCTTGGATTATATAAAATCTTCCCAGGGAGTATAAATATTGAATCTGAAGATTCAACAGGAGATCAACCACCAGGTGGTATTATTTGTATTGGACGTGGTGCATATAAGGAATATATGACTGGTGTTCATGAAGGATTATTAGGTCCACTTGAAAAACCCGACAGTGTTAAAGAAGAAGAAGAAAAAATCGCCATGGAAATTCAAAAGAAGAAAGAAGAAAACCCTGATGATGAAGATGAAGAAGGAGGAAATAATAATTTAAAACCAGTTCCTTTGAAATATATCAAACCGGAAGAATACAATAATGCTCAATTAGCTCCAGAACTCGATATGTCAATTACCATAAAGGATTCAAATGGGGTACCGGTTTTTTTCGAACAACCAGTTTATGTTTACCCCTTACCTAATATTGTTGGATTTACTAATATTCCAAGGAAATTATATAATTGGTTTACTCAAAGATTCCTTTTGGATGATTTTGGTGAAAGAACAGCTAATATTGTTGATAATAAAACTAGACCATTTGTTTATAAAGATGAATTAATGGCCAAAGAAGAAGAAGTGAATTGGCCCAAAAAATGGGTTGAAAAAGGTAAAGAAAGAGGTTCGGAATGGGTACAAGATTTGGAATGTGATGAGAGAGTAACTACTAGGATGAAGGTGTTTGAGTAGAACCTGGTTGTTATTTGAGTAGACTTTATGTGTATATAGTAAAAAAAATAAAAAAAAGTAAAAACAAAAAACGGAAGAACAAGAGGAAGAAGACGAAGGTGTTAAAGATCCCATTCATTTCGTTATAGGTTCCTTCTTGATGGTTGAATCTAAAGTGTAAACCATCTTGTAGATGTTTTGAATTTAGTATCATAAGTAATTTAAACCAGAAATCTTACAATGTAAACCATTTTTTTTAAATCAACATTACTGGTGAGAGCTTATACCAACACTTGCTTCATGTTCTTGTATAAATTCATAATGTGTTTAAAATTTTTGCACCCAAAAAAAAAAAATAATAATAATAATAATGTCCTCGAATTATCAGTGATAAAGAACCACAGTTTTCACAGGACATTAAACCCCCCCCCCCCCCAATTTATGAAAACAAGAGAATGGTCATGAGCTGATTTGATTCTGTTAGAATTATACCAGAATAAAATTTTTGGAATTATTTAATAACCTTCTAGGCATAGTTAATTTTTTTTTTTATGATAACAACCATATATTTAAAAGTCTAATTATTATCATCATCATCATCATCATCCCTTAAATTTGAACTTTATAAAATTCTTAATTCAAAAATATCCCCTAAAATTTCAAACCCTTTTTCATTTTATTATCGCATTAACCAATACATTTTCTTTGATAATAGTAATAATGCCAAATTTCTTAGATTTGCCAGATCATGTTATTGAATCAATAGCAAATCAATTCAATTCTCGTTATTTTTCATATCGAGATCTTTCATATGTCTTATCTACATTTGATAATGAAACTTATGTTGAATATATCCTAAGTGATAAATTCAATAGTCCACAACTGGAATATTTCGACAATATTTACATAAACATCAACCCACCACCACCACCTCCTCAAAATCAAAATCAAAATCAAAATCAACAACAAATTCAACGACATCAAATTCAACATCAAATTCAACGACAACAAAACAATAGGGAGATCACATTGGATGATAAGAAGAATTTCAGAATTATTGATGTTGAATTATTCATGTCGAAATTATCATCAATTAATAATGGGAGGTTTCTGGAATTACAAAAATTGACTTTAGCTCCATTAATTAGAATATGGACTAGTGATGTTAATTTATGGAAAATATTAGCATTATATTCTTACGTTATTCGATATCGTAATAATAATCGTGCTACAATGTATACATATGATTCAAATGATAAGGATAATTTGGAAAATATCAAATTGATTAAGAAAATATATAGGAAAATATGGGGATATGAACAATTATTATTGGAAGATTATAAATATTTCAAAAATAAAGAAATTGATAAAATTAATGAATTTCAGATTGAATTATTCACCAATGATCATGGAAATAATAGAGATGATTTGTTTTCAAACAAAGAATTTCAAGGATTAAGATATTTACATCCAACGATATTGAAAATAATCATCAAATCAAAAACAGAAACAAACTTAACCTATTCAGGAGAATCAATAGCTAGAATTTTTGATTTATCAAATGTAAAAGATTTCACCTTATCATTTCCTTATAATTATGCTTTGATAACTGATTGGGATGCAATTATACTGGAATTTACCAAAATTACCCAATTGGATATATCTATTGGGGATATTGAAGATATTGATGAATTTTTCGACTATATTAGAAGATCAATTAATAAATTCAATCTTTGGATATATTGTGAATCAAAAGATTCAGGTTATTTTGATTTGGAATTATTAACTTCAAAAATGAAACGAATTATGAAAACAGAAGATTATAAGATCATTATTAAAGATCAATCATATTGGATAGAATCCTAGTACATGTTACGCAATATCATTAGGAATATACATTAAAAGTGTGTTTTTGAAAATCTAATTTACATGATTTACTTTTTCTGAGAAGAAGCATGGAAATCTGGAGTTTTTAATAAGTTCTTACTGAGTGCTCCACCAGGAGATGGAGTGAAAAATGTCACATAATCATTCATGTTAAAACTTGTAGGAGTTAAGGCTAACCCTTGGGATGGAAGTCCTCCATTTAATGTGCTGAAAAATGGTGTCAATCTGTTTTGTGGAGTTCTCGTGCTATGACTGGTTATTCCTCTCTTTGGTGTTACAGGAGGAGGAGGTGCAATGAATGCGGATGCACCAAACGATGATTGTGATTGAGAATTTGGTTGAGAATTTGGTTGTGATACTGAAACTGCAGGAGGTGGAGGTGGAACAACCTGCTGTTGTGATTGTGAATGAGATGGTTGTGAATGTGATGGTTGTGAATGTGAATGTGATTGTTGAATTGAAGGAAGTGGTTTACTGGCAGAACGCGGTGTGTTACCATAGAATGGTCTGGCTGGAGAAGGGGAAGTTGCCAAAAACATTAGTAAATCAGCGCCTTCAGCATCATTGAAACCATTACCATTGGATAATTGTTTAGGTGTCTTTAATAAAGCATTCTGTGAACTTTGTTGTGATGAAGATAATTCTCTCTTTGGTAATGTTGGTGTGGTTTGTTCTTCTTTTGTAGGTGATCTGGATGGTGGTAATTTTGTAGCGGTGTTGTCTAATTCCAAAGAAGGTTTAAGTGTAGTTTTGGTGGCTTTCTGAGTATTTCTTTCTGGAGTGATCTCTTGTAAGATCATTTTATTTGGAGAAGCTTTTCTTCTTTTAGTAGGAGAGTCGAGCAAATCATCGGCATCAGTATGGGCATGGGAATGGGTATGGGTGACATTTTTCAAAGGTGACGATGACAAGAATGCAGCTGCTGGTGTCCTTATATGGGTTGGAGATTTGCCATTTGGAGAGTATAAGTTGATTGGAGACGAGTTTAAGTTGTCCATGTTATGGATTGGGGAAGAAGTGTTGTGAAGGGAATGGCCACTAGCATTTTTCCTCATAATGTAGCTCTTCAATGGAGAAGATTTTGGTAATGCTATGGGGGCGGTTTTAACATTTGTAGGAGACAAAGATTGTTTGGCAGTTATACTTGCTTTGGAAAGTTTCTTCTTTAACTGACGGGCTATTTGTTCGAGATCTTCTTTTCTTAATGGAGTTTTAACTTTTGGTTGACCGTTGTTGTTGATCATAACAGAAGAGGAAGCCATAGTACTTGCAGTTGATGATGAGGGATTTTCCGATGAATACATAAAAAAAAGGAAAAAAAAGCAAAGGTAAGTAATATAAAAGAAAAAAAAAGGGCAACTGTTGAAATAAAAAGTAAAAAGATGTCCAGGTGGTGATAATAAGATTGAAAAGGGGAGCAAATATAAGAAAGAAATGGAAAATGGGAAAATGATTGAAAGGAGTAAAAAGAGAATTTTTTTTATTAGAAATTTTTAGTTTTAACAGTAAATCTTTCTCTTCGTCATTTTTTAATTAACTTCGCGCGCGTCTTTCTTTCAATCTTCTTTTCTTTGTGTAAAGTTTAATTTGTCCATTTTAGGAAAGGAAATGAGGTTTAAGTCACGTGGTATACACACATTATCAGCTCTCTAATACTAATAACTATCACCTTGTAATAACCACTTCAAGTTACTCTCAATATCATATAATCATCTATGTACTTATACGCCCATTCATTTCATGTATTATTTACTGTTATGGGAAAGGGTTCTTCTTTTGCAATTCGTGGTTTATTGTTCTATTGTCATATTGAAAGGGGGGAAGAGTTAACATTGTAATACTGTTATTTTATTATACGCAACAATATTTTAATATTTTAACCAACTATGGAATGAAACAATAATTGGTAGACGAGTGACAAGTGATTGGTAATCGTGTGGTTGTGCTATAACCAGCACCATACTTTATTATACGTGTCTCTATCGCTTCAATCTCGTGACCTTTTAATCATGTGATTTAAAATCATGTGAACAATTGAGTTTTATTGTTTGTTTTTTTTTTGCTATTGCACGCTATGGACTTAACCAAACAAGATATACTCTTGCTTACAACAATTGAAAAATTGTCTTATCAGTAATAATTTCATATTTGTTACCAAACTTCAACTACCCTCCTCCACATAACAAATGTATTTCATCATACTTGTAGTAGCAATTGGGTACTTCCTCAATAAATTGTTCACCACTATTTTGCCACATCATTTGTTAATACCAAGTCAATCATGGAAAGACAAAATATCCAAGGTTACCAATTATCCCAAACCAATATATATGGAAGTTGGCACTAAACGCTCAAGTTATAGAAGAAGATTGATCCTAGCTAGTGAAAACCCCTCTTTTTATACAAATTTCAGAAACAATAAGTTGAAGATCAATCCTAAAGATTGCCAAAATGGTGAAAATTTCATCAACGAAATGAGGAGAAGAGATGCCAATGATCCTAATCGTAGGATACTTTATGGGTTTTTCCATCCTTATGCTAATAACGGAGGAGGTGGAGAAAGAGTCTTGTGGCAAGCTGTTAAGGCAACATTATTGGCTGATGATAAGAATATTTGTGTCATATATACTACAAACATCGAAGCCGAACCATTGGATATTTTGTCCAAAGCAGAAAACAAGTTTCAAATTGATGGATTGAATCATTCAAGGGTTGTGTTTATCTATTTACGCAAGTTTGGTCATTTAATTGATGGTACATATTGGAAACATTTTACATTGATTGGACAATTGTTTGGTGGATTATTATTAACTTTTGAAGCTATTTATGAATTGTCACCAGATGTATGGATCGATACTATGGGCTTACCAAGCAGTTATTGGCTTGTGGCTATCTCGTTGAAAATCCCAATATTGGCTTATACTCACTATCCAATTTTACAACTGGACATGTTTGCCAAATTAAAATTTCAACAATTTTCTGATCTTAAGAAATTCAACATGTTGAATATTCGCGACTATTTTGCAGTGGGTAAACTTGTTTATTGGTCAATTCTATATTACATTTATGTTTATCTTGGTACAAAGATCAACATTGCCTTGGCCAATGGCAGTTGGACGTTTGATCATTTGTCAAATATTTGGTCATATAATGCTGCCTTGGGTAGTAAGTTGGAGATATTGTATCCACCATGTGGTACCGAGTATTTAATAGAAAATGTGGATGTATCAAAAGCTAGATCAAACAAAATGTTATACTTGGCCCAATTCCGTCCCGAGAAACGTCATGACTTGTTATTAATAGAATTTTCCGAATTTTTGAAAGAAAATTACCCAAACGTCACAAAACCAACCGCTGATATTCCTACTATGGTTTATGCTGGTTCTTGTCGTACTGCCGATGATACCGCCACCTTGGAATCATTGCAACAGCAAGTCAAAGAGTTAAAATTAACTGAATTTATCAATTTCAGGGTTGATATATCATATGATGAAGTTGTTGAGTTGTTGTCGACGTGCAAATTTGGACTCAACGCAATGTGGAATGAGCATTTTGGAATTGGTGTAGTGGAGTACATGGCAAGAGGATGTATCCCAATAGTGCATGCTTCAGCTGGTCCATTGTTGGATATAGTAGGCGGTAAGGAACTTGACAGTTGGAACACTGACGCTGGATTTTTCTTCAAAAGTTACGACGATCCAGATTTAGATACGAGTTTACAAGAGAAAGTTGTCAAAGGATATGTTGCATTTGAAGTCGATGATCGTGTGATCAATTATCCTACATTTGGGTCTTTGTTAACGGAAATCTTTGTCATTAATAGATCATTAATTGATGATACCAGACTAGTGGAAATTCGTCAAAATGATCAAGACTTGGTGAAGGAGAAGTTCTCCAATAAAACATTCAACCAATCGTGGATACAGTACATCAATGAATTGGATATTTTGGAGAAGACTTTCAGAGAAGAAAAGCGTTCCAAGATAGAACAAGTGTTTTAAGAGAGATAGAAAGACATCAGTATATCTTAAAAGATTAGTTAGTCGTGTACAATGTGTAAATCTGAGTATTTCTGTTTTAACACGTTAACGCTTTTTTTTTGCTTTGCTTCTGTCGCTCTGTCTTTTGTTCGTTCGGATTCTCTTTCATTGAAAAAAAAAAAAACCCAACAACAACACATATATAGTTACACGGACTAATTTTGATTTGACGAATCTTACTGTCATCCCCTTTTTATCACCACCCAAATCAACACATTTTCAAGAAAGATGAAATTGGATGTTGTTAAACAATTCTCGACTCGTTCCGATAGAGTAAAGGGAATAGATTTCCATCCTACTGAACCATGGATCTTAACAACCTTGTACAATGGTAAAATCGAAATTTGGTCCTACGCCACTAATTCTTTAGTTAAATCTATACAAGTCACCGAAATGCCTGTGCGTACCGGTAAGTTTATTGCTCGTAAGAATTGGATTGTTGTTGGATCCGATGATTTCCAAATTAGAGTTTACAATTACAACACGGGTGAAAAAGTCACTCAATTTGAAGCCCATCCAGATTATATCAGAAGCATTGCCGTACATCCATCCAAACCATATATTTTAACTTCAAGTGATGATTTGACTATCAAATTATGGAATTGGGACAACAATTGGAAATTGGAACAAACTTTCGAAGGTCATCAACATTATGTCATGAGTGTGAATTTCAATCCTAAAGACCCAAATACGTTTGCATCTGCATGTTTAGACAGAACAGTAAAGATATGGTCCCTTGGTTCATCTCAACCAAATTTTACCTTGGTTGCTCACGAAGCCAAAGGTGTCAACTATGTCGATTACTACCCACAAGCAGACAAGCCATATTTAATCACATCGTCGGATGATAAGACAATTAAAGTCTGGGATTATCAAACCAAATCATGTGTTGCCACATTGGAAGGACATTTGTCTAATGTTTCTTTTGCTATTTTCCATCCAGAATTGCCAGTGATTGTTTCTGGTTCCGAAGATGGCACCATCAGATTCTGGAATTCGAACACTTTTAAATTGGAAAAATCAATAAACTATAGTTTGGAAAGGGCCTGGTGTATTGGCATATTACCAAGATCCAATGTAATTGCTGCTGGGTTTGACTCTGGGTTTGTGATTATCAAATTGGGTAATGAAGAGCCATTGTTCTCCATGGACTCCAACAACAAATTAATTTATGCTAAAAACTCTGAAGTTTTCCAATCTGTTATAAAGCCAACTAGTTCTGAAGGATTGAAAGATGGTGAATCATTAAGTTTACAACAAAGAGACTTGGGCTCCATTGAAATATTCCCACAAACTTTGAGCCATTCTCCAAATGGTAGATATGCTGCCGTTTGTGGTGATGGTGAATATATAGTATACACTGCCTTGGCATGGAGATCTAAAAGTTATGGTAGTGCCTTGGACTTTGTTTGGAATAGTCACGATTCATCAGCTGCTTGTTCATTTGCAATCCGTGAGAGTTCGGTCAGTGTTAAAATTTACAAGAATTTTCAAGAATATTTAACCCTTGATTTGATTTATCAAGCAGATAAGATTTTCACTGGTGCCTTATTAGGGGTTAAGCTGGAAGGCTGTATCTCGTTCTACGATTGGGAACATGGTAAATTAGTGAGAAGAGTTGACTTGGATGATGATATAGCTGAAGTTGTGTGGTCTGACAACGGAGAATTGTTGGCCATTGTTACCACATCAAACTTGGGAGAAGTCAGCAGTACTGTTGGCGCCAAGAAGAACAATGAAACTTACTTTTTAAGTTATAACAATGAATTGTTTGAAGAAGCTTTGGCCAATGGTGAATTGGACCCAGAAGAAGGTGCTGAAAGTGTCTTTGATGTCTTGTACACTTTACCAACTTCTGAAGCTATCGTGTCAGGTAATTTTATTGGAGATGTGTTTGTTTACACTACTGGCACTACCAACAGATTGAACTACTTTGTTGGTGGTGAAGTCATAAACTTGGGACACTTTGACCGTAAGTTCTATATTATTGGATACAAGGCAAGTGATGGGAAATTGTACCTTATTGATAAATCCTTTGACGTCATTTCATGGTACGTTAATGCTGAAGTATTGGAATTACAAACTTTGGTAATGAGAGGTGACTTGGAACAATTTGC
Source organism: Candida labiduridarum (assembly GCA_030572435.1). NCBI lineage: Eukaryota > Fungi > Ascomycota > Pichiomycetes > Serinales > Debaryomycetaceae > Candida > Candida labiduridarum. The sequence goes on from JAJLZW010000078.1 coordinate 27,181, forward strand.
TACTCACAATCATGTTGATGAAGAAACCGGCGACGAAGTGCCGGATTTGTCTTCCATTACTTTGGAAAGTGTATCGGAAGAATATTCCAATTTGATTTCTAGTTTTAGTAAAACAGAATTGAACCAATTATCAAGATTTTTCGAAAAATTGGGTTATTTATCATTATCCTTTTCATTATCACAAGATTTCGATTCAAAATTCCAACTTTCATTATCCACTGGTAATTTGAAACAAGCCTATACTTTATTATCAACACAAGAAAAGGAAAACCCAACTTTATCATTGGTCAACTCTGATAAATGGAAGAAATTGGGAGATTTGGCCTTATCTAAATGGAACATAAAATTAGCACAAGAAAGTTTTTGGTTAGCCAAAGATTATTCCTCATTATTGTTACTATTGTCTTCTTCACAAAATAAATCCGAATTGATAAGATTGGCTGAAGAATGTGAAACTAAAGGAAGATACAATATAGCATGGCAATCATGGTGGTTAGTCGGGGATGTTAATAAATGTTTCGATTTATTAATCAAGAGTGAAAGATATACAGAAGCTGTTATATTCGGTAAGAATTACGGTGTGGATCCAGAAAAAATGAGCGAAGCTATCAGATTATGGAAACAAACGTTGCATAAGAAGAAGAAAGGCAAAGTTGCTGATAGATTAATTGATAGTTTTAGTAGTTTGCACACCAACGGATCTGGTGCTCCATTGATTGATCTCGAAAATAATAACTCAAAACAAGAAGAAGAAGAACAAGAAGAAGAAGACGCGCAAGTGGTGGACGATGAAGAACAAATAGAAGATGAAGCTGGTGCTTCAGAAGTACAAAATGAAGAAGTTGAAGAAGTAGAGGCTGAAATCGAACAAGATGACGAAGCTGAAGCTGAAGTGGAAGATGCGAAGAATATTTAGAGGTGTAACAACATTTCCCAGTCGGCCCCATCCATCCATCCATCCATTTAAAAAATTACAAAACAGAGTGTATATTAACCAATAAATAAATAAATATTAAAAAATTTTTTTGTTTATCATAATCATCATAATCATCATTTTCATTTTTCAATATTTCTGAATATATCATAAACATCATATTCATGATCTTCCTTTTTGGAATCACAAATAAAATATTTCTCAAAAGATTGAACCAATTTTTTCCCATCATCAGTACCATAATTATTAACTTCCCAAATATCATTAAATACCATTTTTAATTTCTCTCTAGTTAATTCCAATTCATCATCATTAGGATGAATAGTGTTCAATCTAACCACGAATTTCCCACCTGGTTTTAATAATTTACAATTCAACAATAATGAAGCATCCAAAAAATCCAAATTTGCCTTTGTTGGATTAATTATTGAATTATTCAATCCTGAATTATGATTATATCGGAAATAAGGTTGTGATATAGAATTACTATGAAATCCAAATTCTTGTAATTGAGGAGATGATATATCATGTAATGTTAAATCAATTCTATAATCGGAAATTAATAAATCTCGTTGATTAATAAGATTTGATTTTTCTTCGGTGGAACATTTGAAATTATTTAATCCTGATTCTATCATTTCTATTTGTTGACTTATTCTATCTTCATCTTGTTCTCTCAGATAATAACTTTTAGGATTTATATCATCACTACCATTGCCATATTGACCATGATTCTTATATTCTAACCAAGATACTTCTTTAAAATGATTAATGATATTAATATGAGCCAATTTCGAAAAAATATTCCCTTGAATAGTAGATACACCCAATGGACCACTACCAAACATGATATCAAATCCCAATATGTGACATTTCTTGTATATTTGTTCAATTTCAATATTATGTAATTTAGCCATTCGATTACGTACATAAGTAGTCCAATTCCCAGGTACGTAACCTAAATCCAATATCTTGGTTTGGGATTTATCCAATATATGAAATCTCTTATCTAATGATTTGATTCGTGTAAGATTGTTATGATTTATTATTGATGTTTTGTCCTTTCGTGATGTGGGTTTGCCGTGTCGACGGTAAGGGTGGATGATGTCAAAATTGAGATCTATGGTTCGAATTACATTTGATGGATGTGTGCTGGTTGTGAAACATCGTACGATGATCCCTGTATGTCTTAGATAGTAGATGGTTGGCTTATATAATGTTATCATTGGTGAAGTGAGGAGTAGCTTATAGTGATCTATGTGGTGGTGGTGGTTCTTGGTTGGTTGGTATGTACAGGTTGTTCTTCTATTTAAGCTCAAATGTTCACCTTTGTAATGATCTTCGTTGATTCACTAGTAATGAATGTCCTATACAAGTTTAAGGTAGATGTATAAAATTGTCGCGATTGTCAAAGAATATTGGGCGGAGCAACACCTGCTATTGAGAATGTCGTAACGTATACTAATTAAATAACAACGCTTAGTAAAGTGAACAAGCTTGTGAAAGTAAAATAATTGCCAGGTCATACCAAGTAAGTCACCGTAGCTTGCAAGTCATAGAAACTTAGGCAGTGCAATGCAAACTTAGCTGAATTTCCAAGCAGATCGAAATGTCGCATATATGTCACCTATATTTTGGTAACAGACAGACGCGTCATCATGTCTTATATTAATGTCTCTAGGTCTGTAGCCCTAATATCGATGTTTACACGTGATTTGTGTAACTTTTTTTTATCTATACTTACTATTTTTCCTCCTTCCTCTCTTTTCGCGCTTTGTGTCTCACAATACGCTTCTTGCACTACAAAGAAAATTTTCACGAATCCTCTTCTCAGTTTACACACTTTCTTTTCCTTTTTCCCTTTCCTCATCCTCGTCGAATCAATTTACATTTACCAAATACTTTTTTCTTTTGGGAGACGGAAAACATAAATTAATCAAGAATGTCAAAGATCACCAGTTCTGGCGTTAGAGAAAACGTTAAAAAATTATTGGAATTTTCCACCGAAACCAAAAAGAGAAACTTTTTGGAAACTGTTGAATTACAAGTTGGTTTGAAAAACTATGATCCACAAAGAGACAAGCGTTTCTCTGGTACTTTGAAATTACCACAAGTTCCAAGACCAAACATGACCATTTGTATCTTTGGTGATGCCTTTGATGTCGATAGAGCTAAATCTTTGGGTGTTGATGCTATGTCTGTTGATGATTTGAAAAAATTAAACAAGAATAAAAAATTGATCAAGAAATTGGCTAAGAAATACAATGCTTTTGTTGCTTCTGAAGTTTTAATTAAACAAATTCCAAGATTATTGGGTCCAACTTTATCCAAGGCTGGTAAATTCCCAACTCCAGTTTCTCATAATGATGATTTATACAGTAAAGTTACTGATGTTAAATCTACTATTAAATTCCAATTGAAGAAAGTCTTGTGTTTGGCTGTTGCTATTGGTAATGTTGAAATGGAAGAAGATGTCTTGGTTAACCAAATCATGATGGCTGCTAACTTCTTGGTTTCTTTGTTGAAGAAAAACTGGCAAAATGTTGGTTCCTTGGTTATCAAATCTACCATGGGTCCATCTTTCAGAATCTATTAGGTTATTTATATATATATATATATATATATATAAAGTATATATGATTAATGTATTAATAATTTAACTGGATTTTAAACAAGCAAAAAGATAATAAACTTATTTCCCTATATTATGATATTAATTCCTATACATTTTTTTTTTGTCTAATAACCAACTACTCTAACTTTCTTATCTTGTTTCTTATTCTTTTTATTATGTTTCTTGTTTGAATTCTTTTCCTTCTCAGAAGTCTTCTTGTGGAATGGAGTTTCAAATTTACCAGAAATATTGTTCATGGCAAAAAATTCCCTATCCAAATCATCACCAGCACTTTCTAAAGCAGCTTGTTTACCACCATAAAATAATGTTCTAGCTCCACCACTTTTACTAGAAGAACCTTCTTGAACTTCGCTTTCTTCGTTACCATGTTTACCTTCACCACCAATATGTTGAGAGAAATTCAATCTTGAAATATCTTTTTCCAAATTAAATTCATCAATCGGTATGTGTTTATTATGCATAGCAGTTATGATTTGATGTTGTCTTGATTCAGGTAGATGATTCAAAGTGTATAAATCACGATTGTAATATCTACTTTCTTGTAAATTAGGTAAAATCCATTCATTTTCACTGATTTCTTTAGGTGGTGGATTAACATATAATAATTTCCCATTAACGTAATCTTTCAAAATATATCTTGCTGCTCTTGGTTCATCTGCTGCACCAAAACCTTGTGTCATATAACCTCTTGCTCTAGCATAGGCATTTAATAATTCCCTTGCAGTTGGATATTCTCCATTACCACCATCTTCAATTTTTTGAATAGGGATATGGATACCATACACGGCTTCCAAGAAAAATTTAGGAATTCTTTGACAAACCAATGAAATTGGAGGAATATGTTCACGTAATTGATCAATTGGTAAAACACCATTACATACCAATTCACCATTCGTGTAAGCAAAATTAGGGAAAACCAAACCTGGACAATCACATAATAAAACATCGGGTGATAAATGAATGGTCTGAAAATGTTTTGTTTTACCTGGAGTAGATGAAACGGAAACTTTCTTGGATCCAACTAATGCATTAATAGTTGAAGATTTACCAACATTTGGATAACCTACTAACCCAATTTGTAATTTTCTATCAGGGAATTCAGGATCAATTTCAAATTTAGGTGATGAATCCAAGAATAATTTTTCCAATTCTTCAATTTTCAATATTCTTATAGCTTCATTAATTTCAACTTCTTCAATTACATCTTCAATATCTCCTGCATCTTGTTGTTCTAGATTATTTGCTTCTTCTTTTTCCTTTTCTAGTAATTCATTTGCTTTGGCAGCAGAAAAGAATACATAATTGATTTTTTTCAACTTGAAATATTCTGCCCATTCAATACGTTGTTCTCTAGTTAACATATCTGCTTTATTCACCAAAAGTAAATTATTCTTTGCCTTGTTATTTTCCGCATCACTCAAGGATTCCACATATTTCTCTAAATCAACCGATCTGAAAAATAATGGATTTCTAGCATCCACAATTTGAACAATTAAATCACATCTTTCCACAACCCTCCATAATTGTTTCCAAACTTCCAAATTTCTTTCAAATGGAGTTAACAATAAATCATTATTTTCAGTTAATTGAGCTAATTCTCTTCTCCAATTTAAAAATGCTAAATTCTCTTGACGATCAATTTCCAATTTACTTTGATTTTTATTCCATTTAGGACGTCTAGGAATAGTTAATTTATTTTCAAACAACATATGTTTTTGTCTCATAGCCAACATTTCATCAACAGTTAATAATCCATTTGAATTCACAATTGAAGTATTGCCCACTTTAATAATTTTAACTTGTTGATTTTTATCTGCGGTAAAATCAGTATCGGCCAATTCTGCAGTATTTAAAAATTCATCCAAGGCATTTTCTTGAGTAACAGATCTTAATTTAACCCAATCAGCTTCCTTTTTATCAGTAGTAAATCTCATTTCTCCATCTGGTAAATATTGAATGGAATTCTCTTTGGCTCTTTGATTAGCAATGGTTCTTCCTAAACCAATCAAATTTTTGTTCTTATGATGAACTGGTTTTGGACCCTTTGGTGCTTTCCATTTCTTCTGTTCTGGATGTAATGATACTTTATTTCCTTCCATTATGATAGTTCTATTAATAAAATTCCTTTTCCCCTTGTCGTAGATATTACAATACTATCTATTAGTAAGAATGTTGTATAAGGGCGGGAAAAAAAAAATGATATTTGGTGATGAGGAAGGATCAAACAAATCTAAGGGAAAAAAAAAAATGTTAGTCGTGTGACATGGGAAAAAATCTATTTGCAGCAAATACAGAACTTGATGGAATGGATTAGAAAGTGTTGGATACCCCCCTGCGACCCAAGACCAATAAGATCGCTTTAATGATAGAATTTCACAAAGAAAAGTACGTTATTATTAACAATGATTAATATATATATATATATATATATATACCACAACTCTGCAGAGAAGAAGAAGAAGAACAGATAGAATGTGTGTCGTTTCCCCTTTATGGCTTATGCTCGATCCCGCAAGTTCACTTCTATACAAAAACAACAGATTGGGAGGGCGGGCAGGGATCTATCTAAATATATTGGGATAACCATTTGAATGCTTCACCATAACCGGATCTCATGACAACAGAAACCATAAAGACTTCAATTGGTCTGGTACCCTCAGGCAATTTACCGGTATCTTTACCAGTAGTATTGTATAATCCAAGTGCGTTTTTCAATTCCATTTCACCAACGGCAGTAGGAACATCGATTTTATTACCCAATATAACAAAAGGAACTTGACTCAATTCTTCAATTTTAAATAAACTTTCCAATTCTGCCTTAGATTCAGCAAATCTTTCTGGATCAGCAGCATCAACTAAAAACACAATACCATTAACTTCTGGGAAATAATCTTTCCATAATCTACGAGCTTGTTGATGTCCACCCAAATCAAATGTGGTGAATCTAACTGATCCAATGGCCAATTCTTCCGAAGTAGGATGTAACGTAGGTTGTAAGGTGGCTAATCTATCGTTCTTTAACATATGCAAAAGGGTGGTTTTACCAGCATTATCCAAACCTAAAAATAATAATTTGGCGTGTTTATTCCATAATCCTAATGATGATAATATATCTTGGACTGTAAAGCAGGGATGGGGTTTGTTAGTATTAAATGATTCTTCCGAAAAAAAAAAAAACAAAGAAGTGTTATTGTAATTCTGGCATATGAGTCAGAATATATGTGTATACATACACCAGTCAAAGAGCCACATGATGATGTTGATATTAAAGTGATAGTTATCTATTTGATAAGCTTTGATAAAATCGCCAACATCCAAAATTTCGTTCAAAGATTTTTTTTTTTTTTTTATTTTTTCGTTCTTTTTTTTCTTTTCTTTTCTTCTGACGTGTAGAAAACCACAACACTGCGAATATTCGGTACGAGCAATAACCCACGCGCTAATAGCCGAGGACAGTAATTTTTTTTTAATGTATGAGTCACGTGATGTATCTTGCTGCCCCAAGTTATAGCAACCACCATAAGCAAACTACATCAACAGAAGGAAGTGGTATTGTTATAAGAAAGTATTGGTTGTTGAGAAAAAGTTGTATACTTGCTCTCATATTAGAAGGTTTTCCGAAACAAAAAAAACTTACCCGTATGGGATATATTCATGAAGTGGTAATTTTACGAAACAATCACCTACTTCAACAGTACATTTATGCGTGTCTGATGTATTATGTTTTAATCTTTGTTGTTCCACTGCAAAAGGAAACGCATTTTGTTGTGTGGTGCTTCTTGTTGTGTGTGAGTATTATTTCTAAATTTGGTTCATATTTGGTAACAATTTGCATCTAAATTAATTTTTGAGTAAATTAGTATTGGGAAGGTTAAATAAGCGGTTTCAAAACCAGTTGCAAACAATTAAAAAAACCAAAACACGTTTCTTCCTGATGATGATCATGTATATGTATATGTGTGTTTCCAAGTGTAGTCAAGAACTAATTCATTGGTAGTTAGAATGACCAACACACTTGTAGGTGTTGATCAAGTGGATATTTGGTGGATAAATAATTGAATGAATAAATATTGCCGTGTGTTGGTTTGTTTGTGTAATATTACTTGCATAAATTTCTCTCCTCTTGAAAAATGCCCCTCAAAATTATTTATAAATCAAAACCAAAAACCACTCCACCCTTACTTCATTCAATTGAAGTTATTATTATTATTATTATAACTCATCAACCACAACTAATACCACCACACCCAACATACCCAACACAGCCGTCTCATTTGAAAAAATTTTTCATTTCCCCATAACATCGTCTGTCTTTCTTGATACCTTCTGCTGTTATTGTTCCGTTTATAAAAAATACCACATTAACCAATCATGTCTTCGTCAAATGATAATAACAACAACAACAGTTCTCTTCCATCTACTTCAGAAATTCCTCTTCCGCTTCCATTTCCATCTCCATTCCCATTAACTAAAAACCCATCTACTTCAAGTATACCAACTAGACCAAGGAAAATGTCCATCTTAACATCATCATCATCAACAACTTTACCACCACAACCAAATAGAAATAGATCAACCACTTTAAATTCAATAAACAACCTAATTAAACAGGATGCCAAATATGGTAAGTTGAATGGTAAGATCAAACTAATGGATGACATAGATTTAGAAAAACAATTGATCCAACAAGCAGGTGGTAAAAATCAAGTTTGGTTATTCATTTTAAAATTATTTATATTGGCCTTTGTTGTAATTGGTTCTGGGGTTTTGATATTCTATGCTTTGTGAAAAAGTTATAAGTTGCTTATATATACATCTATTCTTGTTTATTTATCTGGTTATAAATATATATTTCATTGTGTTGTTTTTTAAGTGAAGTTTAGATTAAAATGTGCTAAACCATTTTGGTGATGTTCAATACGAGTTACTTTCAAGTGTGATCAGATCCCTTGAAGAACAGTTTCAGTGAGTTGTTATGTGGGTTGTTATTGGGAGGAGTTTTGGGTTGTCTGATACGGTCTTCCCAAATTCGTGTTGCTAGATTTGAAAAAGGCGTAAGGGCGCTGAATATTGTTCTGCTTTGGGTGTTGCAAAAACTACAAATCAATTACAACCAAAAAAAAGAGAACCAAATTCAAATTGAACTGACTCCAATGAAGGCTAAAGAAGATGATATCATTGGATGTAAGCCATGTTGCTATAAATTTGGATTCAAAGAGATATCTACGCAACAACAACCTTATTTACAAAAGCAGTTTGTTGAACTTGAACTTTGTTCAGTTGGTAGTCGATTACGCAAGGCAATCGACGTCTTCATGAAACCACACACGCACACACATTCTAAACAACCTTGTACTTCAATTTGGTTAGCCAATATGGAGGATTCTACAATAGCACGGGGAGACTAAACACATGTGACGTCAACCAATTGATTTTAGTGTTAGTTTGATATATAGTTTTTGCGTAAATCACGTGTATTTTTTGTCATTCTTTTTTTTTTTTTTTTTTTGGCTTTTGTCATAATTTTGTCATCTTGTGAGGTATGTTGAATTGATTGGTTGCTAGAAAACTCAAGATTGTCTCTCTTCCATTTTGCTTGAATTGCCTCTTCCAATTAAACTATCAATTCAACTATCATCATCAATAGAGTCTTCTTACTTCTTCTTACTTCATACTTCTTCATCTCTTATAAATTGTAAATTGGTTTATTAAGTAAAATGGAAAAAGAAGCACGTAGAAGAAAAGTAATTACAAAATCAAGAGACAAAAAAAAAAAAAATAATGTACTACTGCTTATATAATCGTATTCCCATGCTAACAAAAAAAAAAAAGAACTCAAATCAACAACAACAACAAACAGGAAAAAAAAAAAAAAAAGTTCAACGATTACTTTATCCAAAAACAAACCAAACAAAAAAAAAAAATCAAACTACAAACTACAACATATAATACTATCACCACTATCATCGCCACCATCATCACCACTCTTATCCATTGATAGTTTAATTCACGTCTTATTAAGACAATCTCAATCCCACTTTTGTTCAGAACCCCCGCCCTCCCCCTTTACAAGTTTTTTTTTTTTAGATACCCCTCCCCCGGGCCAATTTCATTTTTTAAATCAACCAATCATCTTTCCATCCTTTCCACTTTGGCTATCTGCATTTCTTAGCTTGATATTTTAATTTTAGACCATTTTATTCTCCCCCCATCACAATGCCACAATCTTCAGTTATAAATGAGTACACGTTACCTAACGTGGTTGAAAATAAAACCAGCCACGCTAGTAAAATGACAATAAGAGAATATAAAAGAATTGGTGAAGGAGCGTTCGGTACTGTCGTTGAAGCAAAATTAAAGTATAGTGATAACAACAGGGATATTGATGAAAAACTCAATGGCAATAATGCTACTAACAACCAAGAATGGTTGGGTCCCTTTGCAATTAAAAGAGTTCCTGCTCAAACCGAATATAAATCCCGAGAATTGGAAATTTTACGATTTGTAAATCATCCAAATATCGTCAGTTTAAGATTCTTTTTCGATAAAACTTCATCAAGTGATAATAAAGTCTATCAAAATTTAGTTATGGAATGTTTACCATCCAATTTACAATCAGAAATCAAATACTACCGTCAATCAAAATACACCATACCTTACCCTCATATGAAAGCTTATACTTTCCAATTAGCAAGAGCTATGCTCTATTTGCATGGTTACGGAATCAGTCATCGAGATATCAAACCTTCCAATATACTTGTTGATCCCAATACAGTCAAATTGAAAATCTGTGACTTTGGATCTGCCAAAAAATTGGAACCAAACCAACCTTCAGTAAGTTATATATGTTCAAGATATTACAGGGCTCCAGAATTAATTGTTGGGTGCTCATTATATACAACAAAAATCGACATATGGGGGTTAGGTTGTGTTATTGCAGAAATGTTTTTAGGTAAACCCATTTTCCAAGGTCAATCTCCTGAATCACAATTGAAAGAAATTGCCAAATTATTGGGTCCTCCTCCAAATACTTTTTTCTTTAAAAGTAATCCTCAATATCGTGGTAATATGTATACCACAAAATTATTTAATTGTACTATAGAAGAAAGATTCAAACAAATTTTCAGTAATTCACCATCTGATGCCATTGATTTATTAATGAAAATATTAGTTTATGACCCTGATACCAGAGCAAGTCCAAGAAGAGTTTTAATTCATCCATTTTTCCATGAATTGAAAAATGACGATTTTAAAGTATATCCAAGAGGTTCTACTGTATCAATTGAATTGAATTTGTTTAATTTCAGTGATTATGAAATGGAATTGTTGGGTTCCTTAAAAGATGAGTTTATAAAGAAATACTAATATTTGTTATTTTTTGCTCCGGAGGGTGTTTGATTTCTTTGATGTCTTGATTTTCTTTTATAGTAATTTTTTTTATTTTTACTTCTTTGATGTTTTCCTTTCTTTCTTTCTTTCTTTCTTTCTTATAGTTCATATTTCCCCCATTTTTTTTTTTATAGTTATAGAATTTTTTTTATATATTATTATTATTATAATCATCATCATCATCATCATCATCATCATTATATTCCCTTTATATATATATATTATTAATAAATAAATAAAGAAACTTAGTATTTTCCCTACTTATAAAGCTAAACTATAACTATATTCATCTTCTATATTCTGACTCAACCACAATACAATACAACTGAACATAACACATCCATTACAAATAATATTACTAACCCCCATACCCAACGTTGGGAAAGTATAATGTTTCATCAAATATTTCAAAATAAAAACCATAAAACTTCCAGCCAATCCACCAGCCAATAAACTAAACCCCAAGAATAAAATCACCCTTGCAGCCCAAGCATTGCCATTTCCACCACCCAAGCCAAATCCCAGTTGATCAGCAGCATTAACCAATAAATTCGATTTTTCAATAGAATTAACAATCAACATACCAAAACTAGAACATATAAATGGAATCCAATCAATTATAGTAATATGAACATCACTAGCATTAATGGTTCTAGAATATATGGATGAATCAATCAAAGACCAAAATCCTATGGAAAATAATGCTCCTGATAAATAAATTCCAAAACTTCTTAATTTGGCAGATTTAGGTAATCTAATTGAGGAAAATCTAAATAAATTACTTGAATGATTATGATCCATAATGATGATAGGGGTGTGTTTGTTGTTGATGTATAATTGAGTATAAGTGATGATAATCAATCGGAGGAGAGGACAGTAGAGGAGAGGCAAGATTTTTTTGTTTCTTGATTCTCGGTTAACTCATATTTCCTCATAATTAAATTGATTACAGCCAGGAGTCGTGCGAATGGTGATCAAAAATTACCAATAAATTAAGTATATGACGGTATTGCTATGAGGTGCAACAAACAGAGTTGAAAATGAGCAGGAGATGCTGGTTATGTACAGCTTTATTGATTGAATTACATGTACGGCTTGGTTTCTTAAGTTATAATTCTCTTGTCATATGAATTTTTGTATGAGTTAAATACGAATCACGTGACCAATACAGTTCATCCCAATTTCTCATTGTTTTTCAATTCTCAACTTTTCAAACCTCTATGGTATCAACTCTTGTTTACTCTTCAAAGTACGACCAATTCTATACCACTAGCATAGCATAACATAGCATGGAATACATTGGTTGTTAAATACGAATAATAATACCAGAAGAACTATCATTTATCACACGAACGGTAAAACCCTCGAAAGATCATATTAAAACACATCCACATAAATACTTCAATGGGAATTCCAATTCTTGAATCAGATGGACAGATTAGTGATCTATACCGAAAACGATATACATTAAACATCCTGTCTCCATGTACATCAATTAAAATCTCCCCCAATGGGGAAACATTTGCCGTCAGTGCATCCAATGGAAAAATCTACATTTACGATCTTGCCCAAGGCAATTTAAAAACTACATTAACGGGCCATACTGGAGGAATATCCGAAATAACTTTTTCGCCCATAGATTCCAATATCTTAGCATCATGTTCTGATGATTTAACTATTCGATTATGGAATATTCAAACCAGTAAATGTATAAAAATCTTGAAGAAACACACATATCATGTGACAACTTTGAAATTTGTTCAAAAGGGCAATATATTAATCAGTGGATCATCAGATGAAACAATAATCATATGGGATGTCACATCGAATAAAGTCCTAAGTACACTAGCGGCCCATAGTGATCCCGTTGTATCACTTGCATTGACTCCTGATGATTCAATTTTAATTAGTGCTTCATTTGATGGATTAATGAGATTATTTGATTTGGAAACTGGTCAATGTTTGAAAACTTTAACTACTTCAACATCACATTATGGTACTGCTACAGCAAGTACAAATGATCTTTCCATATACCCCATTGGTAAAGTGGAGATTTCTCCCAATGGACAATTCATTTTAAGTAGTAGTTTGGATGGGAAAATACGATTATGGAATTATATGGAGAATAAAGTTTATAAAACTTATTTAGGTTGGGGTAAAGGTGATATTAGTGTTAAATATAATTGTGATGTTAGGTTTATTACTAGAATAAAGAATAATCCATTGATTGTTTCAGGAACTGATGAAGCTGGAGTATTGATTTGGGATGTGCAACTGAAAGACATTGTTTATAGATTACAATCGGAAATGACTGGGAAAGATTCATTTTTAGGTGTTGATGTGTATAACCAAGGTGAAGTGTTGTGTTGTTGTAGTAGAGAAGGTGAGATTGATGTCTTGGATATGAATGAAAAATATGCTAAAAGAGATGATCCTGAAGAAGAAGAGGAAGGAGAAAAAGAAAAAGAAGAAGATGATGATGATGAGGTTGAGGTTGATCCAAGAGAAGACAACAATGAAACTCCTGCTGAAACTCCATTGACTGAAACCCCAAGAGAAGTTGCGTCATCTGAGAATGACAATGATACGCCAATAGAATTACCTTCGAGAGAAGATACACCAAGAGAAGAAATCGCATCTAGAGATGATACACCAATATAAGTGAATATTTAACCTTTCCGTAATTTTTTTTTTTTTAAAACCTATTCCTATCCCTTATTTACCCCTGTAATAAATTGTTATTTGTTTCTATTTATCCTGTTCCATTCTATTGATCCATGAGTCCAATAAACTTGATTCAATTTCATCAAATTTCGACCTAATATCTTTTCGACTTCCCATTTTGGTCAATGTTGTACCTTCTGTAGTTAAAGTATTCCCACTTGTAAATGATCCTGTGTTGTTTGTTTGACCAAGTGGTACTTGCAGAGGAGGAGGAGGAGATGGACGAAGTATATTTGAAGGTAGGATCAATCTACTAATATGACCATTTTTCTCCTTTAGTAATTCTTTAATTAAGTATTTCAAATATTGGAAAATCAATATTCTTTTATTGTCTGAATCATGTGAAATTAAACCTATCATAATATTATTCATTTCTAATATTTGATCATATTGTTTTTGTGATAATTGGTTCTTATGATCCAATTTATTAAATATCTTGGTTAATATTGTATTAAAATCTGTCTTCATAAAACTTAATGGATCCAATTGTTTATCAAATTGTTGAAATAATTGGGAGATTTCTTGCTTGTTATTTTCATTATCTTCATCTACCATCATGGTACTGATATCGAATTTAATTGTCCTATCGTGATTGCCATTATTATTATAATTGTTATATTCTTCATTATCCTCTTCTTCTTCATCATCATCTGCAATCATACTCCATTTGATCTGATTATTATGAATCTCAGTGGGGACATAATAATTCTGAGTTTTAACAATATGATTCTGTTGATTCCATAATTGTTTCTTTGTGATTAATTTTTTAATCAATTTAATTCTATCCAGAGTTGGTGGATTTCCATTATTATTATTATATTTGGTAATAAACTTATGTTTTAATAATTTACTAGCACTGAACCTATTTTTGGGATCTTCAATAAAACAACAACTTAAAAAATCCCTTAATTCATTGGAAACTTCCAAACTCGATAAACTAATCAATTTAATAAAATCCTGATTCTTCTGACACTTGGAAATCAATCGAAGTGCTTTCATTGGAGGATAAATTATTTGTAATGGAGGTTTCCCAGTAAACATTTCATAACAACAACATCCTAATGACCAAATATCTGCCTTATAACTATGACCTCCATTATTATTCACAATAACTTCAGGTGCCATCCAATATGGTGTCCCCACAGTGGTATTTCTCTTACTAAAATTCGATGATAATTGTGTGGATACTCCAAAATCAGTCAATTTGATATCTCCATGTTTACTAACTAATATATTCTGACTTTTCAAATCCCTATGGATTTTCCCTTGATTATGTAAATAATTCAATGCATTTAATATTTCTTCCATTATGAAACTAATGACATTTTCATCAATAATTGGACCTGGTTTTAATAATTCAAATATTGATCCTCCATCAATAAATTCCATAATCACCCATAATTTATAATTCTTAACGAATGACCCAATATAACTTGTTATTTGTTTACATCGACATTCAGAAATAATTTGAATTTCTTTGTTGATTTCTAATAAATCAGTGGAATCTTTCTCAAGATCAATTTGCTTGATAGCTACTTCTTGTTTGGTAGATTTGATAATTCCTCGATAAACTACACCAAACCCACCTCTACCAACTTCTTCATAAACTTCTAAATCGTCACTAGAGTTGACTCGTGGGAATTGCATATCCAATAAGTGTCGTTTTACAGTGTATTGTGGAGTAGTAGCAGTTTGTTTGAAATGTTGTGAAATGTTTTAGTTTCGTGATATTTTTTTTTTTTTTTTGGCTGTCTGTTTACTTTTTGCATATTCTTGGTAGAAGTTAAAACGGTCGCAATTGAATTCGTTAGTCCGCCCCCTGTCGTTATTCCTCGTCTCCCTTTGCTTTTCAAACATGGCGAGAAGGTTTGCGCGATAAAATGCAAAAAAAAAAAAAAAAAAATTCACACCAATCCTTTATCCACCCATCAATACTTACCCTTAACCCATCGCAACCATCACTCCTCGCCTCTTCCCACCTCCTTCCCATTCATGATCTTTACACATTTAACTTATCAACTACGATCATTTACCAAATCACCACTGCTATTACCATACAAACAAAGTTTACGATGTCTTGCCACTCGTAAAACAATTAGTTCCGACGCCTTCAATGACCATTTCATCCATAAAACCTTATCATCAACCAAACCCCACCCGGATAATGATTATATCCGTTGTACCATATTTAACGATAAGGGGGAGATGATTCAACATGGGAAAGAAATGGTTAAGAATCAATTTATTGAACAATATGGATTAATACCGAGGGATTTCAGAAAATTTGATCGGAATTTAAGTCATTCTCATCCAAGTCAAGATATTGTCCCCAGTATAATAATTCGACAAAATAATATCTTATTACAATTATTAAATGTCCATGCATTGATTCGACATAATGAATTAGTTATATTTGATACATTTGTTCATGATACTCATCACCATCATCATCATCATGAATCTCATACTATTCTGCATTTCTTGAAAAATTTATCGAGTAGATTGAAATCACCCCATTTGGAGTCATTACCATTTGAATTTAAAGCCATGGAAGGGATATTAATATATATAGTATCGAATTTATCCACAGAAATGAAAGTTCATAATACCGTATTGAAGAATATTTTACAAGGTTTAGATGAAAGTATAGAACGTTTTAAATTGAGATATTTATTAATTGAAAGTAAAAAAATCAGTCAATTTAGTCAAAAGATTAATTTAATTAAAGAATGTTTAGAAGATATTTTGGAGAATGATGATAATGAATTGAATGAATTATATTTAACTGATAAATTTAAAAATCATCCCCGATTAGGTAATAATCATGAAGAAATTGAAATGCTTTTGGAGAATTATTATCAAGCAATTGATGAAATTGTTCAAATTGTGGAAAATTTGAAAAATCAAATCAAAACTACTGAAGATTTGATTAATGTTGTTTTGGATTCAAATAGAAATCAACTCATGTTATTAGGTTTGAAATTTTCAACGGGGTTGTTATCTTTGGGTGTTTGCTTGTACGTATCTGCATTGTATGGTATGAATCTTGAAAATTTTATAGAGGAAACTGATGGTGGGTTTGAATTGGTTATTGTTGTTTCTACGGTTGCTTTAATTTGTTTATTACTATTTAGTGTTAAACAATTGAAAAAAGTTGAAAAAGTTACAATGACTGGTTTCCAAGACAAGAAGAAATAAAAAAAAGCTGACTTGCTTATTATTCACCAAACTCAACATCAATTTTAGGAACCATGAAATTCGTATTACTTAAACTTCTTTTACGTCCTCCGTCATGATGTGATACAGGTGGTTGTAAATCTCGAATTGGAGAGATTGATTTGGTGAATTTATCAACTGGTTCCCTTTTGGGTGATCCTTGAGGACTTGGGTTAGGTGTAGCTCTGGTTCTAAATGGTCTTAATGTGAACTCACCACTTTCAGGACGTGGTTGTTGAAGTGGATCAGTTGATCCAATATTCAATTTCACAGGAGTCTTTGGTGGTTCAGTGATAGTTGGAGGTGGTGGTAATGGCAATTTTTTAACTTGTAATTTCTCTGCTTCCTTTTTCGATTTATAGTTTGTTTCATTTTCAACTAAATGTTTCAACAATTTAGTACGAACATTTAGTTTCAATAAATCTATTAATAGACGTTTATATTTATCCAATGGTGGTTTGAACCCAGTGGCATTTTTTGAATTCGATGGACGTAGTATCAAATGCACAGCTGGTACAGAGCCAATCTCATCCATCGAATTTAATTGTTCAGAAACTTGTTGAATTTGAGAAACTTCCGCTTGCGTCATTAATGATTCATCAGGTAATTCATCTGAAATTTCATAACTTGGAATATCACCAAGTTCAAACAAATTTCCAATATACTCGATGAAATAGATCAAAGATGACAAGTTACTTCGAGGAATGGTTGCAAGGATTTTAACAAGTTCTTCAGTTGGCACTTCTTCCCTTTGATTATATAAATTCATTAAGCTGTCAAATATAACAAATGGTATAACCGAGTCGCTTATTTCAAGTAACCAATTCTTAATGAAAATAACCACACTATCGGTCTTCAACGATTTTAAATGGTTCAACACTCGATTAACAAACTCTTGTTCGATCAAATTCTTGTTAGCCAAATCATTTTTCAAATCGGGAGTAAAGTCAGCAATGAGTTCAGTTATATCTTGTTTTAGTTTCCATTGACTATGATGATCAATTGGCGCTGACCATAGTTTTTTGATATCTTCTATATTGTCGTTACTTCTTTCCTCGATGATTTTTATCGTTTGATACAATATATAAGGAATCGAGGCAATGCTCAACAAAGATTCATTGTCACAGTTGAAATTATTTTGCAATTGCAATGGGATATCTTTGTATAAATCAAATTCGTATTTCAAATTTTGGAAAGTTGATGACGAAGAAGAATTAACTCCCTTTTGAGATGATAAAGTGTCTGAAGAAATCAAACTTGAAAAATATATACCCGTGCTGAAATTCTCCAAAGTCTTATAAAAATCACGTTCGTAATTTTGGGAATTATTGATGTTCTTAAGGAAATCTGCGGAAAACTTTTCTGCCTTTTCAAATTGGATTTTTTGAAATTTGACCAAAATCTCCAGTAATCTTGATAAACTTTTATAAATTATCTCAACTTTAGAACGTTCAAAACTTTCCAAAGATTTAGAAATTTCAAGTAATCCGTTTTCCAATAAATATTTCTGTTCTTGCAAGTTCAAGATCTCTTCATTGTACTTGTCTTCCAAATCTTGCAAGACCTCGTCATAATTGGTTCTCATGATTGAACTTCTAACATTATTGAACATGGCATTAAATCTAGTAGTGGTTTCTGCCATCTCTGCCATAAACTTATTTGTCTTTGGAGAAGCAATAACACTCGATGATTTGTTTGTAGTGGTCGATGTGGTGACACTTGTTCCAACACTGTTAGTATCCTTAACCGATGAGGTTTCCAGGGAAAGATTTTTCCTGAATTCAGAATAATGAACAGCTAGATCCGACCATTCAAACCATAATCCTTCACTTTTGAATTTTTTGTTATTAAAGAAATTATTACTGGTGATAAACTTTAAATCGAGTAAACCTTGACCAAACTTCTCTAAATTAACCCTCGATGGTTTCAAACCTCTAATTGGGAATTTCATCAATATTGAAGTCAATGAATCACTACTGAAAATTTGATTCTTGTATCCCGGTAATGGGATTTTTCTAGGTATTGTTGCAACTTTGTTAATCAATAAACTCAAAACGTTGTGTAATTCTTCCGGACACGAAACAACAACTGTGCCTAATTGTAATGGGAAATCCAACTCAAACTCTTTATTCCCACCTACATGTTCCTCGTCTTCATCATCTTCCAATGCATCGTCAGTGTATGATTCCTCGAAGGACGATTCGTCTTGCTTCGCAGGAGTAGATGGTGGGGTGGAATCGAGATTTGCAGCCGATTGGGAAAACTCTTTATACCTTAATTGTTCAATATGCTTTGACTTTAATTTGTCAATGGCTTTATGAGTCTTCAAATAATCACTATATATCCCATCTAGTCTGGCAAATTGTTTGATTATTTCTCGTTCATGAAATTTCAAGAAATGTGTTATATCTTCTAATACATCTCTGTCGATAATCGAAGTTAGGTTTAATAATAATCCAGACTCTTGTGACATTTGTTCAACGTATTTCCCATAAGCAAACCGCATGTTGATTTCAGGCTCGTGTTCTTTTTCATTCTCAATTTTCTTTCTAAGTGGAGATGCAAGTGGAGTCACATTCCTTGATAAATTAGCAGTACCTAGGGATTTGGTCGGTTCAAATGGTAAAAAAGTACTTTCAACAGAGAAGAACTCGACACTTGATTTATTTAAAAATTCACTATTGGCATGGAAATAGGACATGTAATTGAACACCAATTTTCTTAATTCATGCAATTGTTTAATTGATTTGAAACTTTGTGATTTCAAACTGTTCATTCCAGTGATATAATCAATAGACCAATACAGATTTGCAAATCGAGGAGGTCGGCCACCGAGATCTTGTTGTGGTGGCACGGCAGTGGGTTGATTTTGATCTTGTGACATGTTACAAATGATGTGACTGCTGTGTAATTGGAAAAGAATGAAATGGTTTGAATTTCAAAAAAAGGTGCGTCTTCTCTTCTAATTCTTTCTCTCTTTATCCAACACAATCAACGTTTTGGATAATGAGTTGATGGTTGGTGGGCGGTGGTAAATTGGTTGTAAGAAAAATTTTTTTGGTGATATCATGGTTAGCATTCCCACACGGAAGATTGGCGACGTCTGCCGAAAACGCGTATTTTTTTTAGAATCAACTTGAAACAAAACAAACCACAAATAATATCTCTTCAGGCACACCACAACAATAGAAACAACAATACCAGACCCAAACCCAACATATACATATTCTCCACGAAATGAATTCAGTTGAAGATATTGAAAATTTACAACGAGAGATAGATGAAATTGCTAATGATATAGCTTTAATTGAGAAAGACATTGCTAGCAATCAACTATCCAAACAACAACTACTACAGGACATAGCATCCCTGGAGCAACAACAACAACAACAACAACAACAACAACAACAAATTGGTTCACTGAAGGACACAATATCACCATCGAATGGCAATCAAGAACTTCTAGACTTGGACATTCCAGAAACCATAAAGCATAGTTATTTCGATGACTCGATCTCGAAATTCTTTCAACCAAAACAACCCCAACAATCAATATCACCACTGTCATCTCTGAAGTCCCAGACCAATCAACCAGTTAAACCAAAACCAACTAATGATCTCGAATTAAAAGAAAACATACTATATGAAAACATCTATCGAATGTTTGGCATCACCTCATTCCCCATTAATCAATATTTATTCCCAACCAATCATGATTCCATCTTGGGATTACGATTTGAAATTTTTTCCAATTTTTCCCAATCTTATAAACTTCCTTATTATTGTATTCTTAAAAAAATCGAACTGGAGAAAAATGAAACTATGGTTAGTAGTAATTGGACCATATATAAACATACTTTACCTTCATTTATAAATCTTGAAGAAATCGCCGTGGTGGTATTGAATAGATATGGACATTCTGAGGAGGAAAATTTACAGAAATTTGTGACGATGATATATGAAGTGTTGAATAAAGTACAATATAAATTTGATAAATTTGATAATTTGTCAAATTTTAAAAGGAACCAATTTGGATTAATGAGTAATAAAAGAGTTTTTGAGAAGATAGTTTATGATCAACAATGTCAACGGGTTAATTTGGTGATAATGAATAATAATAATGGCAAATTTGGGTTGGAGTTTGAGTTGATCTGTTCTGATGACTCTATTGAAGTGGTTAATTTTACTAAAGGTGGGAGTAATATTGAAAAACTAGGTAATCAATTGGTTATATGTAAGACTATTCTTCGAAATTGTAAAATAAGTGATCTAATAAAGAATTTTAAAAAGGTAATTCAGATATTAGTGAAATATAGAGTAATAGAATAAATAAATACCAAGTAATATCAATAACATTTTCTTCTACTTTTCTTTTTTTTTTTTATAAAACAACTTAAAAAAACTAAACAAAATAATAAAAATATAAAAAAAAACATATCTGTATACGTATATAAATATATAAAAATAACAAGAACAAAAAACTGAATAAATAACCACTAAAACTTATTCACCGGTTTTCTTTTTTTTTTTTCCTTTTTTCATTCGTTCTAGAAAGCATTGCCAAATCCAGTACCAGTTGCTTGATACCCAAGATTGCTAGCAACTCCAGTACTTTGATAACTCATTGGTCCATTAGTAAGCATCAAAGTTGGACCAGCGGTTGGTTCTTCTTCATCCTTCTTTTCAGATTCTTGTCTCTTCTTCAAGTCTTTATAAACTTCATTCAATTTCTTGTTATTTTCATAGACAACGGAAATTTCATAAGGTTTGATAAAGTTAGACAAGTTATGTAACCATGATAATTCAAGCACGTAATCGTAATCGATAAATTCATATGAAGTGTACAACAAGGCAACAAAACATTCATGGTTACCAGTTTCAACAAAGTAATCCAAGGATTCATGAGCCAACTTCTTAGACTTGGAAATACCCACTGTCTTTAATAAATCTGGCCATAATTTATCGGTTTTCAATATCGAAATAGCTCTGTTGAATTTCTTTTCTTTTGTGTATAAAGTAGCACCAATTTGTCTGAAGAAAATCAAATCATGTTTTTCCAATCTTTCAGCCAAATCTAACTTGTTGAATCTATTATTACTTTCATTTTCAATGGATGATCTTAATGATTTGTAATCTTCTTCTTCAATTAATAAGTCATGGTAAGCGGAATTGACGACGGAATTGTTCTTTTCCAATACAGAAATCAAGAATGGTTTAATCAATGGCAAATTATCACTTTGAACAAACATTCTAACAACTCTTGGTAAATCTAATTTTGGCGTTAAGACTTGTAACAAATCAACCAATAATGAAGGTTGTTCATTCATGTAAAATTGTATAGCCTTGTAGTAAATTTCCAAGTTTGGTGCTTTTACAATGATTTCTTTAAATGATGAATGATCAAACGCAACTTCAGATCTTTCAATCATAGTCAAGGCAGCATTGTCCCATTCTTCGTAATGACAGTACAAGAATATCAACTCAGGGTATAAATGAGCTTCGTCACATGCAGTCAAAACTTTTGGAATGTTGATTCTTGACCAGAATAATTTCAAATGTTCCATGACTTTTTCTGGAGAGTATTTAGCATACAAGATAGCCAATTCAGTGAACATACCCATATGAGCTCTTTCCAAACCTAACCCACTTTCGAAAAGGGCAATCAATTCTTTGAAGTAACCATTGTATTCGTAAGTTCTGACTAATTCTGGCAATTCTTCAGCATCAATGATTAAGTTCAAACCACAAATTTGAGCCAATCGGAATTCTTTGTTTTCAATACAGGCGTTGTTGACTTGTTTCCAAACTTGAGTGTTGGAAGCCTTTCTCGCACAATCAACTGCACCTTGATAATCACCCAAGTAAACCAAAGTAGTGGCCAATTTGGCATATTTAGAAACATTGGAATACAAAATCTTAGCTCCTTTATAATTCTTAGCTTCAAATAATTTATCACCAATAGCTTCCAAATCAGCAACATTGGAACCACCAACAAATTTTTCCATGTCACTTAATCTGTCCAAAGTAGCATAAGCATTGATCAAAGCTCCATCAATAACTGGTTCTCTCAATGTTTCTCTGGCCATATCCAAGAAACTGATTAACTCTTCTTCTTTACCAGCATGTTCGGCAATTTCAATAACTTGAGCAAAGTTTTCTGGGTTTTTAGATTTAACATAAGAATCGATGGCTTCTGGAACACGTAAACCGTCCAATTGAGCAGTACCTAATTGGTACCACAATTCTGGGGTGTCGTATTTTTCAGCGTATTGTTCGGCTCTGTCCAATGAAACAATGTCTTCAACAATAACTTTCATAGCATCAGATCTTAATTCAAATTTATCGTAAACTTCAAAGGCTTCTTCGTTCAAACTGTTGTCAATACACAATGGAGCAATTTCGAGTGGGTCGAATTTGTCTAATTTCTCAATGTAATTAGAAACCTTGGATGGATCGGCTTTGATGGCAGTCAAAATCATCAAACCTTGCAATGAAGCATTTTCACTGAATGGGGATGGTTCCAAGATAATCTTTTCTAACAATTCCATTAATTCTTCTGGTAAATCATTGTCCATAAAGGCCTTGACAGTGATGGAAATTGGCTCTGGGTCGTCTAATTCTGGAATACCAGTGGAGATAACTTGATCAACCAATTGTCTTCTATGAATGTTGTCACCAGTCAAAACTTTGTTCCATAAATTAAGATCAGATTTGTTTAACAAGTATCTGGCTTGATATTTGTACATTTTGTTTTCATTGGTGATAGAGATTAATTGTTCATCGTTTCCACCTTTGCTGTATGAAATATACGCCAAATATGGATCTCTCTTTTCACAGTACTTACCAACAACTAAGGTATCGTAATTGTTATTTTCTTGTAAGAATTTTTCTGGCGAGTTGTTTGAGTCAATGTAAATCTTGGCCAAAGTATTGTAAACTTCTTGATCATTAGAACCTCCTTCTAAAGTCTTTTCCAAAAACGGCAATAAGATCTTCAATCTGTTTCTTTTCTCGACTTCTTCAACTAATTTCTTGATTGGAACTCTGCCCAAAACAGACATCAACAAGCCCTTAATAATTTCTTCATCACAATCAACATCCAATAATCCAGCAACAACTTGTGGAGTGTTTGTTGGATTCACTGATTGAACATATACTTCAATAAATTTGAAGTATTGGTTTTTGTACAAGTACAAAATCAAATCGTGTACAAAGTTGAATCTGTCACAAACAATGATCAAAGGTAATTGATCATCCAACTTGAATTCTTTCAAGAAGTTCTTGACCTTCTCACCATTATAAACGTTATTGTCCCTAACAACTCTTTCGATTTCTCTAGGTTGGTTCATTTTAGCAGCAGCTTGAATGTATTTGAAAACAACTTCTGGATCTTGGGTCAAGTTGACAATTGAACTCAAGTAGTAGTACAACCCTTCAGTACATTTGTATTCTTCAAAAAGCTTGATCAATTTCATAGCTCCAATCAATTCAGAGTATTTGGTAGCAACTTGAATGATGACTTGCAAGTTTTGTTGCATGTTGTGACTCAACAATTCTTTAAGACAAGCAAGGGATTGTTCAACATTCAATTGACCGAAATAGGAAACCAACCAATCACTTGGCAAAACGTTGGTGTGAACAATAACCCTTTTGATATCTTTCAAATCATCATAATGTTCTAAAGCTCTTTGGAACAAACCAGATTTTTCACACAATTTACCAATAGTTGGCTTGTCGTAATGACTGAACATATGGTTACCCAAAATTGCGTCAGCGACTTGAGGAGCATGTAATAAATTGATTTCCAAAACTTTGGTTTGTAAATGACCTTCAGCTGGGGAGTCGTTCTTCAAAGCATCCAACAAGAAAGCAGTACCCTGTTGGATATAGTTTTGAGAGAAGAATAAATCAGCAATTTGTTCAATATTCAAGTTGGCATCTGGACTGACCAACAAAGAAGTCGCAAACTCACTTGCTTTATCTGGGTTAACTCTGACCAAGTTTTGGATCAAGTTAGTGTAATCAGGGTTGTAGCCAACTTTTTGACAATATGGTAAGATTTTATCAAATTGACCCAATTCAGCCAAACAAGAGACAACTTTGATGTTGACATTGGCTCTAATATAAACCGCAAGAGCCAAAGTGGGATCATTATAGGATTTCACAATATCACCCAATTCTTCAGATGAGGTCAATTTATCTTCTTTCAACCATTTTTCAAACAATGGTTTACGATCTTGTTGTAAAACTGGCTTAGCCAATTCAATAGATTCGAATTTGTTCAAAGTTCCTCTGTCCAATAAGGTGGAGAAATATTGCAATATTGGGGAGATTTGGCCTGGTTGTGGGGTGATGTGTTTTAATTTGTTGATGGTATCTTGAGTACGTAATTGCTCTGAGGAAGCAGCAACCTTAGCAGCATTGGCATAGTCGCCTTGGTTCAAATAAGTTTGGAATTGTTGTTGGAACAAGTTTTCAGCACCTGGGAAGCCACCTCTGGCAGATAATGCCAAGGCTAATGGGACATTTGATAACTTATCCAAGACATATGGAATAATCTTGTCACGAGAAACTTCCACACTTAAAACTTGACCAGATTTGTTGATGGTTAATAAACCGGTACCGTCATTGTAGCTAGTGGCTGTGAATACAGGGTCGGCAGTGATTCTGTTAACAAACAAGTTACCACCAGTTTCCATGTCATACAAATGAATGAAACCATACTTGGTCAAGACATAGATAATACCATATTTGTCTGAAGCTTGTAAACTGATTGGGAAATCGTTAGCAGCATCAGGTGGGAAAAAGATATCAACTGCTTTCTTTTGGAATGTTGGGTTACCGTCGACATGATCAATTTCAATTATGTGTAAGTTACCTTGACCTTGGGCGTTTTTGTTACCAACACAGAAAACTTTAGTTGGTTGGACACCACCAGACAATGTAAGGGAAGCAAATTTACATACGTGACCTTCAATGGCTTGTGAGACGTTTCTTGATTTCGAGTATAATTGAATGTGACCAGCAATACGGCCTTCTTCTTGTGCAATACCGGTGACAGCAAACCAATTCAAATCTGGTTCAGCAACAAAATTTATTATCTGGCAGTTGTTTAAGGTATGGTGTCTGTCTGTCAATTTAATTGGCCCATCGTTGGTTCCATCAAAAACATTCCAGTAGTAAATGGAAGATTGAGTAACCAAACCCAAGTATTGATCATTAAGCCATTTCCAGAATATCACTGGTTGATCCATGGTGAAAGCCTTCAATCTTTGTTTGCTGCCCAAATTGAAGATTTGCAAGGTTGTTCCGTTGGCTCTCAAGGAAATGACAAATTCTTTTGGATGCATAATGGCATTGTCGGCAGTCATATTCTTTCTGGTCACTTCATTGTTATTCTTCAAGTTGACAATGGCAACGGTGTTACCTTGTCCTCCAGATTCACGCACACATATGTAATTGTCGGATTCTAAAGTTGTTGATTTGAAATCTAAGGAAGTTTGTGGGATTCCCAATTGTGTCAACTGAGTCAACTCAGTAAAATCGATGGGAATATCGTTAGACATGGTATTAGGTAGGGTTATTTCTTCTTTCGTCTTTTCCTTTAATTCAGCAATTCAATGGTATTTCAGTGTGTTGTGTGTGGGTTTGAATAGGAAAGGAGTACTGTTTGTTTGAAATAGTGAGTATAACCGTGAGTTGTCCAGTTTTATTTTTTTTGTTGGCGAGAGATTTCTATTTTCTTTGATTTTTTTTTTTTTGCCCTTTGATTCCGACCGTTCACCAATTTTTCATATTTTTCTTGAGGCTATGTACACTACGTAGTTGATCAATCATCCATGACCCCAAGAGTTTTTACAACGGAGGTCGGACAGAACTTATCACGTCTTCTATGATTTTATTTGTATAACCAGTCGGACTGTTCTTGTCTAATTTGCTTTTGCTGCTCTTCAAGTACTCGTTAACAAAGAAGTAATCACTGCCATACCAATCACCAGTTAGCATGCTTATTTCCAATCTTTTCTCGTATTCTGGATTGCTTTCGGTGCCCACGTCATCAATGTCGGCGTTATTTGTAGCATCTTGTGCGAACTTCTCATTGTATTCCCAATCGACTAACCAGTATCCGATTTTGCGGAAGGCAAGTTTTACATAACTTGGTGTGACAAATAGTTCCTTATCTAGGTTCAGTCGGTTTTGCCAAAGGATCAAACTTTTACAGAAATCGTTAACATAGTCGATTGCAGCTGTCGGTAGTCTCGTCAGCTTGGGCGAAAGCGAGGTTAACCTATGGCATCGAGTGAACACAATCAATGAGTAGATGTACTTCTTGATATCTGGAGATAAAAATACCTCATTTATTCGTAATCGCAACTTTAGTATGGTGTCTTGGTAATGGTTGTCTTTTGGTATATAGTTCATATCGAGGTTGGAGTTGTTATAGTTGACGGCAAACCAGAATTTCTCTTTCAAATAAATGTATAGCTTTTTATTAAACGCCAGGTAATCGAAAGCCATAACAATAGTGAACAATTCTGGTTTGTTAATGGATAATACTTCGTCATTGTTTCCAATAGTTATCTTAATGGGTTTATTCTTCAGTCCCGTCATTTCATATTGATCGATTTGTAGGATTAATTTGTACAAAGACTTGTGTTGAGTGGGGGTCAAATATTGCACGTTTTCCCAAATGATGATATTTTTCAATTGGTATTTGTTATCTGAGTAGTTTGTCATTTTATGAATCAAGTCTATAGTGGTATGAACCGCTAGTAGATCTATAACACAGTATTGTGAGGCATCGAGGGAGCAAGTGGTTGTTAGCAAATTGGTGAATTTGGGTATTGTTTGCTTGGAGTCATCTGATACTATGACAAATCGCTTATGATTTGTGATCAACGATATCGACAAAGCTGTGAATACATTCTCCATCGAGCGATGTGTATGTTATTTGACGGTTGTTGCTGGCGGGGGGGCCAGGTGGCTACCGCAATGAAATTCTGTATATGATAAGTGTTGTGTGTGTGAGGCAAAAAAAAAATTCCTAGTCGTGCAAGTTTGGCAGAAAAAGATGACGTGATAGAGTAGGTGTGACAAAATTGTTCAAACTGTATACTCATACGTCAGACAAAAATATTTATCTACTGTGTACTTAATGATTCATGGTATATGGCCAAATAATTTTACACCAAAATTGTTTAATTATAATCTACAAAACATCATTAAATAAAATGTTAGATAACATGGAACCATAGATCATAATGTGGTCTTAAAAATGCAGGGAACAACTACAAGTTTGATAAATTGTAAAGATATAAAACAGGTGCCTCATATAGCTCACCTCTAATGTGTATTAAAAATTTAAATGATTGATTGCTAGATGATCAAAACTTACAAAAAAGTTCTTAGTTGATACTTAGTAAAATTAATAATAATCAATACAAAACCAGATGCGTTGCCCAGGGTTTTCGACAAGTAGAAGGCATGGACTTCAATCCATCCAAATACTGACGCCTTTCCAAAGCTAAGGTTGGCTCTTGGCCTGCGTACGCCTTGTACTTGTGGCCGTAGCTATAGTCATATAGTTTAGTGTGCCATTGAAGGAAGTAAATTGCCTTCATTTTGCTGCTGCTTGACAATTTATGTAAGGAAAAAAAAAAAATAATAAGGCGTGTGAGAATCAAAAAGAAAGATTAGTATATTTTTTTTTCTCTCCATTGCAGCGCTCAGGTATCCGTCATACGGGTTAGTGTCTTTTCACATTTAATCCAGAGACTAATCCCACAAAACTGTTCAAACTATTTGTAGAGAGACGTTCATACTAACGTAGACAAATTTATTTATACCAAAATCCACTAAATATTTTATATTTCATGACTAAATAATTGTGCACCAAGAATGTTTAATATAAACTTTGCATAATGTGGAATGAAACATAATTTATCTATTCTTTTAATACCAATAATTCTCTTGTACTGGTACCAATAATGATATGGAATTTGGCATGAACAAAAGCTAAAATACATTGTGTTTGTGTGGGGTTGGGACCCAGCCTCAAATTGGTTAATTGTGGAGATTCGCCCTGCATCCGAAATATTTAAATTCCACAAGTAGAAATTAAACTCTTAACACTTGGATATAACAATAACTCCTCACATCCTCCAGATATTCAAGCTGTTTTAATTTGTGAATTCATCATCATCCTTTTTTTTATCGTTCTATGACAATCTAGCAATGCTTTCTTTTACAACCGTCGTGGTTTTGTTAACTCTTCCTTTGAAGCTCTTATGGGTCATATTAAAGTATCCATTTGTTGGAGGAGTAAACAACAAATTCAAGAATGATTTATTCAATTCCTTGAAAATAATTGCCATTCGTCAACTTTTCAATTGTCCTGTTAAAGATCAAGGAAGATTATCCTTCATGTCCAACAATTTCCTGGTGAATTTCATTGTCAAGAATTTGTTCCCCCAATTGACTAATTTAAATAAATACGGTGAAAAATATGACGAGAACAGTTTTTGGTTAGTTAAAGGGGAAAATAGCACCGTTAATGATCCTGTTATCTTTTATCTTCATGGTGGTGCATACACTCTTGAAAGTGCACCTTCACAAACTCAAGGATTATTGTTGTTGTACTATTTGCTTGAACCTCAATATCGTGATAAACTTTCTATTTTGTTTTTGGACTATAATTTAGCAAGTAAGGGATATAGTGTACCACATCCATTGAATCAAATGACAGAAACCTATACCAAATTATCTAATGAAGGTTATGATAATATTATACTTTTGGGAGATTCTGCTGGTGGAACATTGTCAATTACATTCTTACAAAAATTGAAAACCGATAAAACCTTATCGGGTTTACCATTTCCAAAAAGTTCAATTTTGATAAGTCCATGGTGTAAAATGGTTCCCGAAAAGGAAGATTACACACCTGGCCATTCAATTCACGATAATTCCATTCATGATATGTTACAAGCACACCACTTGCAAGAAATGTTTAATGCCACACAGAGTAAAATCATGTTTGGTGAAAGCAATTTCAGATCGTTGACGATTTCTCCAGGAAATTGTTCTTACAATTATGCTGATTGGCAAGGCATTCCAACATTGAACAACCCAGGATATTCCACTTTTGTTATTGCTGGTGAAGACGAAACCTTGAGAGATGATATTTTAGAATGGTCCAAATATGCCATTGGATCAAACTTGAGTCCTCCTAAAGAAAGTTCAAATGGTGTTTGGAACTCTCAGATTCACGAGTACATTAGTGATCAGGAACAATCCGCTTATGTTGAAGTTGTGGTTGAGCCATTTGGTATACATGATGCCCTCTTCTTCGTTGAGTCTGAAGTTCTTTCCGAATTCAAGAAGAACCCAAATTTGAAACTTCAAGATATAGATAAGGAGAAATATTTTGGAACTGTGAAAGTTGTTGAATTTTTAACTAAAATTTTGAAAGATTCAGAATCAAAGAAGACCGTATAGGTAGAATAAATTGTTTTTTTTAAAAAAATATACAAGTTCGAGGTCGATAGAGGTAATAAATATAATGTAGTAGCCATGGGGGAATTTGTTGTGATTTTGTAGTTGTGTAAAGTCTTTTTCCTTTTTGCTTGAACTAGTGACCAAAAATACTTGAACCAGTGCGACAAAATTATTTAAACTTAGGAAACAAAAATTTATCAACCAAGGCGGACAAAAATGTTTGAACCAGTGCAGTAATATTTGTTCGAATTCACATAGTTGTTTTCTCACTTTCTCAATACTACACAGTTACATCATAGACAAATTATACTAAATGCAACATCCATTTT
This sequence comes from Candida labiduridarum, assembly GCA_030572435.1. Taxonomy (NCBI): domain Eukaryota; kingdom Fungi; phylum Ascomycota; class Pichiomycetes; order Serinales; family Debaryomycetaceae; genus Candida; species Candida labiduridarum. The sequence goes on from JAJLZW010000078.1 coordinate 57,902, forward strand.
ATATTACATGTTACATCCTATAGTTTACGTTACATATAACTTCAATACTAGAATAACTATAAATAAGATTTGATTTCCCAGATATCTATAAGATGAAGAATATAACTAACTAACGAACTAATCATCAACGTTCCCTGATACTACGGAGAGATCTATATCATTTACGTACTACAGAGTCTATACCATAATATTACACTTAACCTATAATAGTCAGTCGTCTATATATTATTGGGTCTTTATACACTACGTTCCGTAAACCTTGTTTCCTTGCACTTCTCTCTCTACTTCACTATCATCAGCAAATGATCACGTGGTATTATAGCATTAAAGAGGAAACAAACTCTCTTATTTAAAAGTACTACTATCATAACTGCGTCTTTACTGATGATCATATTAAAAGCAACCTGTCTTAAGGAGACCGTGTTTTTGATGTCCCCAATCAACCCTTCGCAAAGTAGACTCGTTTCCTGATCGTTCTGTCAGTGGTAAAATCCAAGAATCTGCCAATTCAGAAGGTACCAGGATTTGATCTTCAATTTTATCGTCCTCTTTTTCACATTCAGGAATAACCTTACAGCTTTTCCAATTGACGTAAACTATTGCGCCATCCTGGAGAGGCGCTGCGAAATTATGACCAGCATGAACACAAAATTGATCAATCACATTCGTCGATGTAAAGTACACTCGAATTATATCTCCATCCCACTTCCAAAACGAAAATACCCACATCGCATTTGCAATCCACGAAACAACTAAGAATTCGAGTTTCTGGATTCGAGGGCCCATATGTGTCTTTAATTTTTCATAAATCTCCGAGACATGATTGGGACCTCCACATATCTTAAACTTTTGACCGATCACTACTTTTTCAACCTCCAACTTCACTTGATACTTAGGGGGGGATATTAAACCATCTCCACACTTCCATGTCATCTCGAAGTTCTAGAACAGTCGCGAAAACGACTTTGATAATATCTTGATAAAAATACTCAAAAACAGGTGAACATCGGACCTCGAGAGAACTCTTTATAGTAGTTACATTTTTTTGTCTTTGAAAGCAACCCACTCGTTTGAAAATATGCATGGTTTGTCAGAGTGTTGGCAAAGAAGAAAGTATATTCTCTTTGGATAAGCGTTTTCAGGAGGGGCCTTCCTTTTCCCTTTATAAGAGTTATTTCTGTCGTAGTTTCCTTGTTCAACAGAGTATTAGCATACGCTTCTATTCTTTGTATTTTGCAGCTTTGTTGGAGCGCTTCTATTTTATGCCATCCCAAAGTTGTGTGTTTGCGTCTGCTTCAGAAAAGATAACAAAAAAGCATGAGCCCTATTCATACATTTCAAGAAAATAGGAAGTTTACGTGAAGATTATAATTAGACCCAGGCAATATGATCTTTTGTGGTTCGAGGAGACCATCTGTAACCATCTAGAGGATCGCATATCATTTTTTGTAGAAAACTTCGTTATCCGGAGGAAAGTCGAACAAGAGCAAGTCATATAAGAAGGGAGTTAAGTAGATATCATTTACTCAACGAAATCCGGTTCCTTCATTTTAACTAGCAAGCCATGACAAAAGACAATCATCAAGAAACACACAACAAAAAAGGACGACTCCAGTTCAGAATTAAGCTTTGCCTCTGACGAGGAAACAATCAGTGAACCAAACTCGCTCTCAAGTACAGAGAGTGTCTTGAACCCACGTATCCACCATTGGAGACGGTTCATTCACTACATTTTCAGAGTCGTCGTTGAATTGAACCAAGACCTTGATTCTTGGAAATGGTTCAAGTTTCGAAAGTATAAGGGGAACCAGACAGTGCAAACTTTGGTACAGCCCAAGAAGTTTACGATATACGGTGGCCCACAATACACCCGGTATATATACCAACGGTTGAAGGCGAGTGTTGGCGAACGAATCCTGAAACTTCAATTCCTAGTGATTTC
>JAJLZW010000079.1:0-59810 GCA_030572435.1 Candida labiduridarum
AATAAGCAAAATATTTCAAAGCTTGAAGTTATTGCAAGAGGGGACAAACTCCAGAAAAATCTGCAAAGATGATCTCCGTCAACACTCTTCAGGTAGCTAAAAATGAAGTCAACTGTGAAAGGTGCAAAAAAAAGTCAGTTGAAGCTGACAGGATTTGAACCTGCGACCGTCGGATGTTTACAACCGAGAATTACTCAAATTTTGGAATCCGATACTCTACCAACTGAGCTACAGCTCCAGGATTTTCAAAGTCCTGCATATTATGAAGATGTGTTGTTAATTGATATCAAACGATTCATACCAAAGAAGGACAGCAATGTTTATTGCTCTGGTTCTGTTACTAATACACCGTACATTAATTTAGATACACCTACTTATGATTGGCCACTTTGGAGGGGGTATGTTATGGCCGAAGAATTATTAAATTTGTTATAAATATCAATGAACTCCTTCATAATACTGAACAAAAATGCAGTCAATTCATTCAAATTAGTATAGTTTCCAAATGGTAAATAAAATAGTTGCAAATTTGGTTTTATGGATTTATCAAAATCCGTTAGATTATATTCGTGTTGAGGTACTTCTAAGTCCAAACATTTGTTAAACCATGTAATTGGGAATCTGACTGGAATGACCGCATTCAAATAATTGGGATTTGAATTCATAAAATGTTCTATAATTGTTATATTGTTATTAAGTGACAACTGTTGTAATTCTATAATCTTACTGTTCAAATCATTATTTTTCTTGTCAATGTACAGCTGAATCACACTAGATAATATCTCGTTGATTCTTTTCAATACCAATGCCCTTGCTTGAAATAAAATGCAATTTAATATCTTACAGAAATCAGCAAAAATTTTGTCTTTAATATTGTGTCTTAATAAATCTTCGATTCTATTGATGAAATCGTTTATATCTTTATCTAACATTTTCCATGATCTCTCACTTGGTAATACGCCTGCAATAATCTTGCTTCTTTCGTCATAATCATTTGACACCATTCTTAGCAAAAATGCATCAATTTGAATAATGATGGATAACAAGCTATCATTACTGCGACAGTCGTCTGATTTCTTTTGTGCAGCCCTAGACAACCGAAACCAGTGATTCTTCTTATCCTGGAGTTGCGCTCTAACTTCATCACATTGCGTTCTAGACAAATTCCGTGAAGTGTGATCCTTTTTGTTAATCAGTAATCGCTTGACTTCGTCTTCATTTTGCTCTTTTTTCATAATGTCTTGTGTGAGTTTTTGTAGCTGGTTTCTTAATTTCTGTTCTGACCCAGATGGAACTGACTGTTTCATCTTAAATTCAGAATCCTGCAACTCCTTCTCTTTCGCGAGTAGCACCTTTTCCAATTGTTTTAACGAATTCTCTTGCTCAGATATCTTTCTTTCTTTAGCTTCCCTCTCCAGTATAAACTCCTCTTGTTTAATCTTAAATATCTCAACTTCCTTTTCATGCTTTTCTTTGTCTCTAAGGAGCTCTTGCTTATCTCTCAGGAGCTCTTGCTTATCTCTCAGGAGCTCTTGTTTATCTTTCAGGAGCTCTTGTTTATCTTTCAGGAGCTCTTGTTTATCTCCCATGAACTCTTGTTTGTCTCTAACGACCTCGTGTTTCTCTGTATCATCATCTATAATAATTTTTGGGGTACGCATAGGTTGTTTTTCATTAGTTGAGCTTATCTTGAAACCACTCAATTTCAGGGGACTTGCTGGTTTATTGAAAAATTTCTTATACTTTAATTTATTGTTCACATTGATTCGTAGTAGGAATTTTGGCTTTGCTGAATCATTTAATTTATTTATCCACTTGAAAGTGCCAACCTTAGTAGGTTTATTGGTGAATGACGAATTTGCTGGCGTGGAAGTAGATCCCTCGGCATGGCTATTGTTGACTGGTGTGGGAGTATTTTCAAACATTGGAGGTAAGGTTGGTGACAACTTTCGAGATTTAAGTTGTCGTATTACACTATCATCCTCGGAACTGGAATCAAAACTATCTTCTTCCGCCAGTAGTCTCTTTTTGGAACTTGGGTAACTTGGTCTGGGAGCCTTCAACAGCCGTTCCAGCTTGGTCACTGCAGCTTCCTTCGACTTGCCTTCTTGTACATCATTGTCCTCATCATAATCTTTCAGTTGGAAGAATGGTGCATCGGGTATAGTGGGTGATAACAAAGGAGGAAGAGCACCCGAGGACGCATATGTTGACATCATTTCCTCTAGATTCCAAGATATGTTACTTGGTCGTTTGACTGATGTGGAAGTTGAGATGGACCCATTGTCTTTCGACGTGTTTAGGGACACATTTGACTTCCGTGATTGTGTCGTATTACTTGAAAATATCGACGACTTCATTGCATCTAATGGGTCCCTGGAGTTTCTAGTAATCAACGTAGTGATAAATTTGTTCTGTTTAGTACGGAGGAGTTTACCCACATTACGCAGAAAAAAAATAAAAAAAAACAATCAACATGCAACTTGTGAGCAAAAAAAAAAAAAAAAGAAAACACACAATACTGACACACAAGATCCTTTCGAAGGGTTCTGTTGAAAAGCTTTGCCGTCTTGATACTGCTGTGGTTATTCGATTAGCTCTATCTGGCGATAGGGTTTGTGAAAGTTGAGGATAGTTGATATAGATTAGACCTAGATTCTCATAAACAGCGATCTGGCCTGTTCGCTCGTTTGCAGGCTACATAGTAAACTCGTCCATTTGGTATACTCGCCGCTAAATACTCTGCATAATGTATAGTAAAACCAACCTTAAATGGAGATCTGATAAATTGGCTTATGTACCCAAATGACCAACTACTACACCTACACTATTTCACAGAATTCCACCATGTAACGTGCTACTTCGACCTGAGTTTACACGTAGTGTCCGGTACACAAACCACTTCTTTTCAAAAAAGAAAAATGTAATTAAAAAACGTTCAATCCATCGTCACTAACAAGAGCATCCCCAAGCAAACATAAATATAATAATGACAGATAACACAAGCTCAAATAGAGGAGGCCGAGGAAGTAGTAAACGAGGTAGTTGTGGGGGTTCTAATCGAGGAGCCAAAGATGGAGCCAAAGGGAGTAACAACGGGAAGACGAGGGGAAAGGGAAATCCAAAAGGAAAAGCAGATGGTCAACCCAAACCAAATGCAAACCTCATCCCACTTGGTGTCAGAAGGTCTGCTGACAGGCCAAATTCATTGACAAGTCTGAGTGATGCTGAGGCGATGGAAATCAATCCATCCTGGCCGGTCTCATTACGAGAATTTGTCACAGGAGCCAATCAACGTATTTCGAGTCTAACAGCAAAGAAGAAGCCCACAGGTAATAGTCAGTTGAGCGAATTAATTAGAATGGCCGAGGAGAAAGGATGTATTGAGTCCAATAACTGGGCCAAACAAAGGGTTCCAATTCTACATGGCACTCAAGTCCTAGAATTACAATGTTTACAGGTCTGCAACACTGACGACAAAAGCAATAAACCAGAACCTTCAGAGGATGATGCCCCATATGAACCCACCTCTGCTGTTCCTATTAAATTGCAGAGAAATACTACTAACCAAAACAAACCAAAAAATGACTTTAGCAAGAAGAAACAAATCCCTGGCAAAGATCAAAATGGCAAGGGTCCAGGACCAAAACTGAAACAAAAGGGTAACAATTTCAAGAACGGGAATATGGGCCAACAAACGAAACGTTCGAACTCTTCCTTTGACTCAGACGAACGTAAACGTGCACGTTTGGAAAGATTTAACGAGATAACTGTTCCTATTTCCAGTTTCTACGAAATCAAGGACGCGAATGGACCTATTGTGGGAACATGTACTTCCTTGGAAAAAAATTATATGAGATTGACATCTGCGGCAAACCCTATACATGTTAGACCTGAACGTGTATTGCACCAAAGCTTAAACGAGGTTCTTAGAAAATATTACCAGAACCAAGACTACGGTTATATAATCAACCAACTCAAGTCTATTCGTCAAGACCTCACGGTGCAGCATATAAAGAACGATTTCACGTTACATGTGTATGAAGTCAATGCGAAGATTTCGATAGAGAATCTCGACAAAGGTGAGTATAACCAGTGTGCGTCGCAACTCAAGTATCTTTACAGCAACAAGAGGATCAATGATTTATCTTTGAGAAACAAATTCTACCTGGATGAATTGTCACAAATATTGTTAAGATTGATCTATATGATCACCACTAAGAGTTATAGTGAGATCTCAAAAATCCAACTTTCATTATTAACTCAGTATACGAATTTCGTCTTGACCGATCAGGAAAAAATTCTTCATGAATTCATAATGACACTTTTGAAGGTTCATTTACGAATCTTAGAAGGTGATTATGAGAGTTTTTTTGTTCGGTTGGAAAAATTCACCAACTTTGAAGTAACATCAACAGCATTTCAGTTTCTTAAGAATGAATTATTGGCAGAAATTAGAGTTCGTGCTCTCTTCGCCATGGCATTCACGTTTCACACTATCAACCTAAGTTTAGTTATTGAAAAGTTGAGATTTAATCAGGGCTCAATGAAAGAAAACAATGTGGAATGTTATACGTATTTATGTAAACTTGGATTAAAAGACCAAATTGATAAGAAGAAATTAGAAATGGTGCTGTCCAAAATCAAGCCAATTTTGAGAGCACAAGTGGCCAAGTTCAATAAAGTGGATATTAAGGGGCAAAAGTAACTTGATACTAACTATTGTAACCGTGGTATTAAGAATCTAACATTAGTAATGTGATTTAGCATTGTTTAAAAAGATTGGTTTTCTTTTAATGAACAAATTTTTTTTTACCGATTTTGTATATATATAGTATGGAATAATATATACGATGTCAAAGATAAAACTATCAATTTATCTCTGTTTATATCAATCTGTTGAAGGACCAATTGCCATAATTGCAAAATTATTCTTACTAGCTTCATCGGCATTATCGATATAGAATTGAATTTTTTCCGTTAGCAACGGATCATTGATAATATTTGACTCATTAACCGATTCGCCTAAATCTATAGGACCGTTTCTTCTACCATCCAATTCATATAGATGATTATCTTTACCTTTTATAAACGAAATGAAGTGCAATTCAACTGACTCTTCTGCTGGAGGTGCTTCTGTTTGTCCTTTCTCACCAAAATTCTCATCCAATTTGATATCGGATTCCAATTCTTCCACTATCAATGCTGTTTCATCCACCGATAATCCATTACTGATATTCTCTAACAAATTGGATAATTTGGAATTTGAAATAATCAAATCTTTAGGCAAGTTAGTCAAAATGTGAAGCAATGCGTATAATCCACATCCATTTCCAATTGTTTGCTTGAACCATTTGATCTGGCTACTCAATTCATTGTTGTATGCAACGCCGGTAGCATCTTGTTGTTTTCTATAAGTTTCGTAGTTCTTACCTAATGGGAATAATAGGATTACCGCATATACTGGACTAGGCAAGAAGCTTAATAAGTCTTGGTCAGTTAGGGAGTATACATCGTGGAATTCCAACACCGGTGATAAACCCAAGTTGTACGCGAGGTCGGTGAAAATTGCCGGATTTGATTCCAAAGGTATCACTCTTTTTGAATCTGTTTTAGTCATGGGGGTTAAATAGCTTCTCTTGATTGGAGTTGCAATTGCCGTTGGAGTTGAGGGTGTAGTGGCGGTGAAATATAGGACTGGGTGTGCCGTGGCAAAAGATACTAATTGAGGGGTTGAGTCGGTTTTTATTTTAGCTCAGAATGTTCTGCAGTGAAAAAAAAAAGCGGACGCAAAGACACGCACGGGGGAACCCCCATTCCGCATGCTGTGACAATAACCACTATTGCTCTTCTAGTAGAAAATTACAACAGTGACAGAAAAAAAAAAAAAAAAAAAGAAAATTAAAATACCACATATTGTGTTGCATGCACATACATTTAATAATCATCACTACCACCACGACCACTTAAAAAACAAATAAATTAGGCAAACACAATCTTCCAACTATTATCTACACATACTTCCAAACACAACTCCGTCTGTTTGCTATGAACGGAATATCATACTACTATGTTGCAATACTGTTGGTTCTCTCTGTGCTACTACTAATAAACATCACATACATTACTAATAAACTACTAGATCAACCAGCTTCCACATGCCAAATCTTTGCCGATATAATGGCCGGTGTGATCATCGCCGTTGTTTCATACATCATCAAGTTCATCTACAGTTTAATTATCTGTAACAAGCTCAGCATAGGCGAAACATCATCGACATTTGAATCATTCGCGTATCCCATCTTGGAGGAGGCAATAAAACTAGCCATAATATATTACCAGTGCTACAAGTTCAATATAGACTTTTTTGATATGGGATTTATTTGGCTAGGATACACTTTGATTCTCAATGGTATAATTCATTACAATCCGTTTGATTATGATCATGTTTATAGAAAATTTTTGAATTATTATCACATTTGGGATGATTCGTGCAAATACAAGTGCTCAACAAACAATATTGAACAGATTGAAAACTTGTTCGAAAATTTCAAGAATTGTAAAGATGAATCATGCCGTAAAAAATCGATAATCAGCCGGCACTCGTCACATACCTTGGTACCACAATGTATGAATCAATTGGAAAAGAAACTTTCAATCAAAGACCTACCCAACGAGTTCAACCTTGACAGTAATAATTTTGCTTGTTGTGCTCCATCTTCACCTATTGCTACACCGATGAAGAAATCAGACAGTTCATTGTCAACATTAAATTGTGTCAAGAATTACAAATCAAGCCAGGATTTCGTGGATAAACTATACTCCGTGTCCCCTCAAAATACTTATTACTTGAATAATGCCACGGCTATTGCAGCTTTAAGCGAACTAGATGAAACATACTGCGTTGCACAAGAGTCACCCAAAAGTCCTGCTAAATCAATATTGCCTGATCTCGCGAGAGTATTTGAGAATATAGACGAAGTTGAAAACGATGACAATTCAATTCATTCAAATGAGACACATCTTGGTGGTGGAGGTGGTGGAAATTTTAAATTTAAATTTCCGAACGGTGGAGAACTTGAATTCGGCGGTGGTGCTGGATTTGATTATAAACATGGCAAGCATGCCAATGACAGTGATGATGGTGATAATGATGATCGAGAACATGCAAGTTATACTGATGACGAAAAGAAATCAACACCTAAAAAATGGACAGTATTATCATTTATAAATTGGTTTTCTTGGCTACTTCCTCCATTGTTACCAATTGGAGAGACCAAAAACATTAGACCTTTTATTCATGCATCCACTTCTCAGGAGCGATTCCCACTTTTAAAACATAGATTATCGACATATTCGTTATCTGAGAACCAACCAAATACAAATGTCAAAATTGTTGATTATGAAAGTTGTGAAACTGTTTCTAGACCAATAATTGAACGTTCGATGAAGTTTCAATATTTCATGGCGTATTATTATGACATTTGCGTGACGTCCCCCATATCTCCAGTACGAGTTGATCCTTTTTTCAAAAAATACGGACAATTGATAATTGATACACCAAGTCTTTGGATCTTTTTAGATGAATTCAACTGGTTGTTTTTTAATTGGATTTCATTTATGATGTATTTCACAGACTTGGTTACAAGTATACCGATATTGTTTGTGGGGAAAATGTTTAAACAGAATTATTTACATGGTTTTAAGAACCAGATTGATTACAGATATATTATTATTTTTGAAACATTCATAAATTTAGCTATGTTCTTGATTGAAATTGTATTATTTTATAGAAATTTTGTATCTCATTAAACAGAGGAATTCATAACCCTCTTTATTTATTTACATATTTAGTTAATCGTTTATTCTATGCTTTTTGGTCGATGTCTACCTGGTGTATTTATTTTTGTAAATCCATGAATTACCAATATCTTTAACTCCCAATAATTCAGCCAATCTTAACCATGCTGCCGCTTTATTTAAGTCTTTTTTATGCGATTTAGTTTTCTGACTATATATTTCACCCAATTGTACCATCGCGTCAATATACCCCATAGAACCTGCCTTTTGTAAGCAATAAATCCCATCTTCAACCAATCCATATCCGCTAATTAACAACATTCCAAGCTCAAAATAACTACAAGCTACCACATCGCCTTTAGTTCGTGATATACTCCCCACTTTGGCAATTTGATTCTTCGTCAATTTCAGGAAAATTGGGTATAATATCAATGGATCTTGTCCGTTTTTATGGATATCTTTATCAATAGTGTTTTGTAAATTTCTCATAATCAATTTGACCAAATCTTCAAGTGGTAATCCATTTAACTTTTCAATGACAATGGAAATGTTGTTGGAATTGATACTCAGTGAACTTAATAATATACATTTTGTTAACCATTTTATGGCATGGCGATCATTTTGTTTTACACCTTGTCCAAATTTCAATGCCATGGCATATAAAAACATAGCCTTGGGGTAATTGTAAGGTGCGTTGGCAGCAATTTGTAATTGGTACGATGCTTCTCGGTGGTTTCCTAGACTTCGTAATTGTAATGCATAGTTGGTTCTTTCTTCTGGGTTTGTCAAGTCTCCTTGTTGTTGGTGCAGCGGTGGTGGTGGGGATAACGTTCCTTGTGAGGTGCCTGAAGTGATTGTGCTGAATGAGGAGTTGGAGTTGGTGCTATCTGATCTTGCTCTCATCCCAATTGATTCAATACTTTCACTACTACTACGACGAAGTACAGGGGCCGATGGAGTTCTGGTAACGTTAGATGGCCTCTGTGATGGTGGCCGCACAGAATTAGATCTGTTTGCTCGTGTCTTCATATCCAAACTTGACAAAGTAGGGACACTAGAATCTGATACGTACTGGCCTGGTAAAGTTCTAAGTGAGGTTGATGACGACGAAGCAGTTAATGCAGGGGAATTCGATGAACTTGAGAAATTTGAATTATTTGGGGATAATAAAGGTGAATTCAGCGCACCTGATACCGATCGTGATAACGACGATAATCCATTGGTGGCTTCTGGTGTTAAAGACTTTCGGGTATCGACTTTCTTCAAGGATGCTGCATCTGACTTTATGGTTTCTGCCGAGTTGTTTGTATTATTAAACACAAGATTCATAGGCACATGCTTCAAATGAGCTGGCGCTTGTTGTGGTTTCTCAGCTTGTTGGAGGTTATTCATTGTCCTCTGTATAGGTTTCTGCACTGATGCAACCAAGTTGGGCTTTCCGTCTTCCTCATGTCTGTTAGGTTGTTTTCGCATGTCGGTTAAGCGTCGTTGTAATGTCTGGGGATTCGTTTGACTTTTCAATCCCCTTATATCTCCTAAATTATTCGCTGACTGAATCGGTAACACGCCTCTTTGATTTGGTGGTATCCTGCTGTCCCGGTTGGTTAGCGTTCTCGAATGGTCCAACTCCAACCTATCCAATAACCTTCCTGTGGTCTGTATGGAGGAAATACTCTCACGCTTGTTGAGCATCGAAAAGGAGTCATCGTCGTAATTTTCATCGTCATCTTCCAAACCTAGTCTATCTAACAATCTGCCGTTGGTACTCACAGAATCAAAGGAATATATACTTTCTCTGTCCATGTTCGCTTCATTTATTAACTGCTGTGATATCGGAGACGTGGGAAGACTACTATTATTGATTACCGGAGAAGGGGCCGATTGTTTTTTTAGTCTTTCTATGGATTGTAACGGTGAGTTTGGGTATTCCAGTATATTTGAAGGAACATCCAAAGAAGTTCTGATTTGTTCACCCATAACTTTTTTTTATATAATTTTCTTTTGGTTTGTTGTTTTCTGTCTACTACTACCGATCCCCCTAGGATGACTAAAAACGGGCAAATTAATTAACGAAACACTTAATGCACGAAAAGAACAAAAGAAACGAAGTAAGTTAGGTGTTGTTTCAAATGGAAATGAAGAGATTGTTTGGCCTGATAATTTGATGTATGAAGTTTAAAGAAGAGACAGATTAAGTAGACGAAAAAAAAAAAAAAATCATTGAGGTGATTCGAACCTAATCTTGGGGCAGCCAAATTGAAAAAAATTTAGCGCGCGCGTCTAACACAGAATATGTGTGCCCACGAAGAAATTCGTTGTGAGGAAAAACGGGAGGATGTTGCAGTTGTTTGAAAAGAATAGCAGGATTGCTGGCTAAATGAACAATGACTGATCTCTGGAAGTACGGTTGGATTGTCGCTGTGTCAATCCCACCAGGCCAAAGGAATATGTGACCAGTTCTATTTTTAAGCTTGTAGTGGAGAGTGACAAAAAAGCCATTGAAGAATACGGAATGACTAGAGCGCAACTTAAATTGAAATTAAAGATGAAGATGAAATCGTAATTGTTAGTTCTGGTAAATATGGCGAAGCTACTACTCATGTAGCAGAGTCCTTTAATAATAATCGAAACAGCCACTGGAGGGGCATTTGGAGAAATACACGGAGATATTGACCCTCACACGACTGCGCGCTCCTTCCCCCCTTTATCTTCCCATCGTCTGTCTCCCTCGAGCTTACCACAGACAAATGACGTAATACTTTAGCGAACATGTCCGTTACCCAACTTACTACTCCTTAGCCTTAGCATTCAACTAAAGTCTAAGAAGCAAAAGAGAGGCTTGAAGGAGTGAGTGTTGTGAATGTGATATTGTTTCTATTTTTAGCACATTACCTCCTGGGCTAGTTACCATATTTCAGTTTTAGATTATTTTATTTTATTTCGTGATAGTTTATTTTTATGCCTCCTAATTACTTACATATTGCTGCATACGAAATGTCACATCACAGGAACTCACCTCCACCCTCGGTTGATCCGCATCTACAGCCATCAGAGAGTTAATATTCCAACAAGCTTTGATGAGAAAGGACCACGCTGTCGTTAAGGCATGATTTTCTATTTGGTTGAAAAGTTGATTACTGCTATTTTTATCTCGTGCTCTGTTCCCAGTCATCTTTTGAAAACGCAAACCCCGTTGCCAATTGCTGAACACTGCATACGCGTATGGCAAATTTTTGGCAACACACAAAATCAACAGGACAACCACCATTCCTCTGTTCGATCTCGCCTCGTCGACCACTCACATTGTCAACTACATTCCTAAATGAACTTTTAGCACAGCTCAACTACTGAGCTTGACTCTTTCAATAAAAAAAATATCAATTCAAGTATATATCTTGCACGCAACTACAAACTGACTTGCATTACTCGTTATCTGCAAGCTCTCTATGCTTATAAAGATCGGTTTTCAATTGAGTTTTATCATAAGCAGGACTTGGGTTGTTCCAACCGTTGATATAATCAAAATCAGTGCTAACCCAATGAGCAAAAGGGTACGTTGGTTGGGTTCGCAATGGGGTATCATCATCAATGATTTTCAAATCCTTTTGTCTTTGGATTAATTCGTCAAGATAACCAACAAGATAATCTCTTATTAATGGCATGTTTTTGTATTTCAAGATATCTTCAGGACCTTCATATAAAATTTTCTTAAGTAATGATGGAATCATAGGCTCATCTTGCATTTCTTCCAAGGAATAGAAAACGGGGTGGTTGGTGAAGATGATAGCTTGACTCTTGGGTAATCTCCTTAACGTTTGTCTTTCAACTCGGACATTGAAGTTCTTTGGTTCAGCAGATTTCATGTCTGCTTCCAAATTAGGTCTGAATTCTGGCATTTGATAAACGGTGTTGACTTTCAAGTTCACGTCCCAAGTAATATACCAACTTGCTCTTTCAACTGGATCACTGGGCTTCATTCTGGCAAACCATCTTTCCATCGATCTCTTCAATTTTTCCTTGTAGTACGGAACTTCCTCGTGAATGGTATCAATGTGATTGCCGATTTTCTGATCAATGGAGAATGTACCTCCTGGGAATGGAACTGCAGCAGCTACCAAATAATGCAACCCATCTTTGGGGTTCTTCAACACGATATAAAAATCCTCTTTAGCCAATTTGGAAACATAAACCAAAGGATGTTCTTTCAATGGTAACGTCATATCCAAAACTTCTTTAGTGATTTCATTGCGAACAATCTTCCCATCACCATCTTGACCAGATTCGTAATTTCCATCTTTCAAAACAGTAAATAACAATGGATAGCGTTTTACCAAATGAGTTACCACCATTTCCATCAATTCAAAACAAGCATCATACCCTTCTGGCAACCAATCAAAGTTCTCCTTCCCGTATTTATGCCTGATTCTTTCCTTTTCTTTGATATAGTGAATATAATATTTGTCCATATCCAACCAATGGTTGATGTCCAATTTGAAAATGGACATGGTTTGATGATATGGCCATCTAAATGGTCGCCATGGTCTGTCATCGTAGTTTTCCACTTGTTCTGGAGTGATCATCAATGGGGTCGGTTCAGGTAATGGTTCATCTGATCCATAACGAGATTCCTTTTCATTACTAGTCTTGGTGTTTACCGGGGAAGAATTGGTTAATTTGTAAACGAAAGCTTTGATGTATCTGTGTGATAACGCAAACGTGACACCGATAATAATAACAATAACCCAGGGAATTTGGTCCATTTTTATTTTAAAAGTAGTTGTTTTTGGCTACACAATAAAGAATCTCATTCACCAAGTATGTTGAACCTACCTCTCACTTTATATACACTAGAGTTTTAATCGAAGTCATGGAAATTGTATTCAAATTGAGTAAAAAAAAAAGGGGGAAGCGACACTGTATAAACTCCGAGATATACTCTCTCCTCATTTCCTCTTTAATTATAGATATCGTCGCCAATTCCGTTATCAATACACAAAGTGCATCTTTAAAAGTAAGAGGGGGCGGAAGCACACGACTTTTTCGGGAAATTGCAACCTAAACAGGAAAGTTGGGTGCACAAAAATTGCACTTATGAAATGATAAGAGTTTTTCCTTCGTCACTCTGTCTGTCTCTCTCCGTCGGTTTTAAATTAAAAATTACAGACTCCGTGTATGTGCTACTAATTTTAATTTTTCAGACACACGGAATATGATTCAATCATGTCACTTAATCATTGACTCAGTGGTTGCAAATAATTGGATTATAATCATTACCATAAACGGGCATAATAATCCAGAAATATTAAAATAAAAATAACGAAAACTATGCAACTCTATAATCGATTTAAATGTACAATTAGTTTTTCTATATACATGTCCAATTCCGGCTTATGATAAACGAAAAGCAAACCCAAATATTGATTAAACATCTGAATATATGTTATTAGCTCAAAATATTCATTCTGATTTCTTGCCCTAAGTTCTTGACTATACCAATTTCCGAATTCTCCACCAAATGGATGATGCAAACCTGTGGTTTGACATATATCACGCTTCAATTTCTTTTCCTTTATGATATCTTTGAATTTATTGCTCTTTGATTTGTGTAATACTGCATAGTCAAAATATAGACTCCCCAACATGGCCATTTTTGATACTGTTTCCATTATCGGGAAGATATTGATGTTTTTGCGAGATGGATCAATATGTGTGGTAGTTTTTCCTAGTAGGTAGTAGTTAATTAATAATACTCTCTTAAAATGGTCATCCTCGTCATATTCAACAATTGGAAATTTCAATGCGTTTAAATCTAATGAAGGAATCCGTGGGGAATCAACAGTGATTCCTGAAAGATTAGGAATAGGGATATTCGAATGATTAAACTTAGCTGGCTGGGTCTTTTTCCATATAATTCCTTCAATTTCAATCGCATCAATGATTTTCTCAGTAAAAATTTCATTCTCCTTAGGGGAATTACTCAGAACAAGTTTACCAATTTTTGTGAAATGCGATTTGTGTATTCCCAGCTCTAGTGTTCTGAGTAAAAGGATAAATTGCTGTAGACTTAGTCGGACGTTTTCTTTTGTATATGCGTATTTGACAAACGCCAATCCAAGATCATGAAAATAGCCATCATCATGTTTATCTAGGATATCACCACCTTCAGCAACAACACTGTTGAACAACTTATTCAAACCGTAAGTGGTAACTCGTATTCGAGAATGCTTCTTAGTTTGGCTTCTGAATTCCTTTATGAATAATTCTATTAGTGGAGCATCAAGGTTTAGGAGTATTAATTTCAAATTCTTTATTAAATCGTCAGTCCATCCAAGTTTTTGTTCTTCTGACATACATGCAAACATCTGTTCAAACCTGATTCCTGATCCCAAATAATCTTCCACGTAAAATTTGAATGCACTACTAGTTAAAATCGACAACAATTCACTGCTTTGAACTGGCATGTGTAGCAAATGCTTGGTAAGGGCTAGTCTTATGAAATATTCATATCTGAATTGTGCGGTGATTGCATTTTGTCCAACTATTCGTCCCAATTTCGATTGATTATTAGGTTTTGTCAAAAGAATTCTATTAACTCTATTATTATTAATCACTGGAATACCCAATTGATACGGATTGGAAGGTTTCTCAACATTTTTAACCACTGGTAGCGGTATATCAGATTTGCTGAACAAATCACAAATATACGCCTTAATTTCCTTATTTAGAACAGGTTCTAATTTAAGAAACTCAAATGCATTCTTATAATCCAAACACACCAAATACCCAAATACTGCCTTTTGTTGCCTATTCCATCCTTTATCGGCTTTTATTTTCACATTATTTAATTTCGAAAAAGCAATGGTTGAATCGAGAGTCAATTCCCCGATTTTAATATATTGTTTGATGTTTTTATTCACAGTTGCTCCTTCTTCCTTGAATATTTTAAAATTTGGCTCCTCAATTCTGTCTAGAATACGATCGGGTTTGGAAAGCTTGTGGATATTCTCGACACATCTCCGTGATATACTTCCGTTGACCAATGAGACTATTCCCAAATATTGATAAATTGTATTCAGTTTCCCATCACCACTCTGCATTGCCTTCACTAATCTCTTAGTCTTTTCCCCTTTCACTATCCGAGAAAAACACCAACCGTTAATCACTTGACGATCAGGAAATGGTCCATCAAATGGTGCACCGTATAATATTGCATGATATGACAAAGAGTACTTCCCCACTTTTCTGATCCTTTGCAAATCCTCGACATATGTATGTGGGTTGAGCCAATCCCCAAACAAATCGGAATATACATTTCGCACCTTCGTCTCGTCACCAGTTAAAAATAAGGGATTGAACTTTATATCGTGATTTAACTGATCGAGTTCAATAAATTCGTTGAATGTGGGGTTTATCTCGTATCTCCGTGGTTGTGGCTCCGAGTCATAGATCATCGATTTATCAATAAATTCACTACTCGAATAATTGGGGAACATAAAATCAAAATCATCCAATACGTTCTTAAAATCGGGCATGAAAACATTAGGAAGTTTGTGGTTTTTAATTGCTTCTATCTGATCGGATATCCAAGTTTCTGGGTCCTCTGGCTTTGCATATTCAAACAATATCTCTTGATACTTTTTATATGCATGTATTAATTCTTCTTCCGTTCCTGGTATAAAACAATCCAATTCTGTACTATGTGAATCAATGGGATAGGTACTTGGTGTCGGAATGCTCTCCTCAATCTTCCTTAGCGTTTCTTGAAAAGCTGTTTTATATTTGGGATCGCCTAAGCCAGGATATAGTAGGTTCAATGCAATATGTACTTGTTCTCTCGATGATTCGCGATAAGTGCTGGAACTAAAACGAATGGAATTCACACACCTCCTGAAATGTAGACACAGCCGTAGACTAGTCTTGTATAGAATGGATGGAGGTATCATTCTATGAGACTATATTCGCTTCCGTTAATAATGTGTGGATGGTGAAGGATGGAAGTGTAAATCAACATTTGGGAGCTACAAGAAAAATCTGGAAAAAAAAAAACATTCGACCTTATTCGCGGTATGGGGAATGTCCGTGTGCTATTGTTCCTCGCCTGGCTTCGCGTGACGGTATTGGACCACACAACACGCCGTTGTCGCCCTGCTATTGCTACCATTTCCTGATGATCTATAACGTCGTTTTTTAATATATTTTTAACTGTTTTCTTAAAATTATGTATATATTAACTTTATACAATCATCGAATGCATTTTTAGAATAGAATACAATATAAACATTCTTAATTTTTATCAAATCAAAAATACTTATGTCACGCCCCAAAAACCTTTTAATATCATGTAGCTATCAGTAGTAAATTATAAAATTGTAACAAGGTATTGTACACCAAAATCACAATCTTCTACCTCTTCTACCACCCTTTCTTCTGGTAGAATCAGATGGAACTGGGGTAACATCTTCGATTCTACCGATTCTTAAACCGGATCTGGCCAAAGCTCTTAAGGCGGATTGACCACCTGGACCGGGGGTCTTGGTTTTAGTACCACCAGTAGCTCTCAATTTGATGTGGACGGCAGTGATACCGACTTCTTTACATTTGGCAGCAACATCTTGAGCAGCCAACATAGCAGCGTATGGAGAGGATTCATCTCTGTCGGCTTTGACCTTCATACCACCAGTAACTCTGGCAATGGTTTCTTTACCGGATAAATCAGTAACGTGAACGAAGGTATCGTTGAATGAAGCAAAAATTCTAGCAACACCGAAAACTTGGGAACGGTCTATAAAGAAAAAAAATTGTTAGTAAAATATTCACTTGATATAGATTTTTTTCGAAAATATTCAATAATCTGAGATGGTGGGATGTGATGTCTGGATATATATATCGTGATTTGATGGCTCGATGATTTCTTTCCATAATGTATGAACAATCTAATCCCCAATTAATCTAGTCTTTCAATGTATTTCAAAATTCCAGTATCTATTTTTTTTTCAAATTATTTCATCTCTTCAATTATTCCGTATTTAAAATATGTGGTCTCTTTCATGTTTGTTGATCTCTAGATATTCCTCCCACGGTGATTATTGAGTTCTTTCATGTAATTCGGTAGTCTATGAACATACCAGTGGACATCTTTGATATTACTGTGTATATGTGTATTAAACGGTAATACGACAGGAAGAGTTTTCAAGTTTTTTTACAATTTGTTTTTCCCTCACTGTTAGTTCGCACGGTTAGCCATAAAACTGTTACTGTGGGAATATGGGTTTGGTTTGCACAATAAAATTTTTCTCTTGCTCAGTAAATGGGCATACACGTGCAAATATTTTATACAGGGTTGTAACCCTAAGTTCCCCTCACAAAAAAAATTAAAGTAATCAGAATACTGCAAAATGCTCTCTTACAAAAAAGATATAGTTACCAACCATTATTAAATGATATATTAATGACAATGCTATTTATACATGTTAATCTAGTAAACGAAACCTAAGATTTTACCAGAAACGTGCTTTCTTCTAGCTTCTTCGTGGTCCATGATACCAGCAGAAGTGGTCAAGATAACGTAACCGAATTGTCTAGCTGGCAACAAGTTGTCGGTCCATCTTTCAATATCGTTAATTTTAACGTTGAATCTTGGTTGGATAACACCACATTTGTTTAATCTACCGTTTAATTGAACAACAATTTTACCGGATCTGTGATCATCGATGTATTCGAATTCACCAATGTAACCGTGTTTTTGCATAACAGTCAAGAATTTGATGATGACTTTGGAAGATGGTCTGATCAAGACTTGTCTCTTACCAGTTTTTTCAGCGTTGTTGATGGCGTTTAAAGCATCGGCTAAGACGGAGGTTCTAGTCATGGTTGAATTGTATGTTGGAAGGAGAGAAAGACCGTTTGTGAAGTAGTGATAATTGGACTGAAATTTTTTTTTTCACTACTGTCTCTCGCTAGCACCACGAAGGTACAATTATGACCTGCATATTGTTCAGAAAATTTTTCTTTCTTTCTCTTAGTGTACTGTGCTGCCAAATTCTCTCCTTCACTTTCGCACTCTCTCCCTGGCTGTCTCTTCCAACCACTTCACTTTCTGGGAGGAAAAAAAATTCTTCTTACAACAAAAATTTTTCATAAAAGTTTTAGAGATTCTTTCTTCAGTAACTAATTAAGATCAAAGATGCCTGTATGTACACCCAAATCAACTACGAACCACTCAGAAACTCATTAGATGAATGCATAGTATTGCTGGGAATATCACTTGACATTTGCCAACCTATGGATACTTGGACAAGATCCAATAATGAATTTATCTGTTTCGAGACAACCATCACAAGGGAATACATTATACTAACTAATGATTTGTCTTTCTAGTCTCAAAAATCTTTCAGAACTAAACAAAAGTTAGCCAAGGCTCAAAAACAAAACAGACCATTGCCACAATGGATCAGATTGAGAACTGATAACAAAATTAGATACAATGCTAAAAGAAGACACTGGAGAAGAACTAAGTTGGGTATCTAAGCTCATTTATTTTGCAAATGTTTCTATACATACATTAATGGTTTCATCAAGATTGTTTTGAAGTAAAAAGAGAAAGAGATGTGTTTCATCGTTGATGTTGGACGAGGTAATAAATTGTTTGGCTAATCGGTGTGCCTCTTTTTTTTCATTCGAATTACTTTTGTATAAAATATTTTATAATGGGTTTATTTAATACGACAAATAAAAATTTATATTACTAGCATATCAGATATGTGTTTGTCATAATAGTTGTAGAACAACCAGGGATATAAGAAGAGATTGATTATATAAAACAAGGACAACATACACGTGACTGACCTAGAAAGTTATAATGTTGGCAAATAGTATATAAATAATCTACAATGAAAAAATTGACCTATAATTTGAACTATACTTCTTCTTCGAAAACAGTTTCGATTGGTTTTTCCATCAAAGAAGCATGAGCACCAACAGTAACAGCACTGGAACCAATCAACCACATCATGGTGGAAATTGGGCTGGCCAAGAAACCCAATGGAACGGCAACAATCAATAAACCAGTGTACAATTGGGAAGTGTTGAATCTACCAACTGGCAAGACCAAGTCTTCACCGTTCAACTTGTTAATACCGTAGATACCACCCAATACAAATACGGTGACAAATAATAATAAAAAGTTGGTAACCAATGCGTACACACTCAAGGCCAAAACAATGGTGATGTAATTAGCGGAGAAGTAACCCAAGTTGAAAGACACTCTTTGTTGGACTTCACCAAAATTGGCAGGTTTAGAGACTCTTCTGAAATCAAAGAACTCTTGTGGTGGTCTTAGTTTGGAAATGGTGGATTGGACAGAAGTGAGGTCTGACTTGATTCTTTCCAAGTTGAATCTTTCCGAAACATTGCTAAATTGCTAAAAACAAAACAAGAGAAAAACACGTTAGTATGGGCTCCTGGAGTGGTTCTGATATCCTAGTAAGCATGACCCGACACATACAGCTAAACTTAAATATTGTGACATGTTGGTAATTATCTGTTAGTTAGTTCTTGGTGAAGTGTACAGCTCTATCTTTTTTTTTTTTTTTGTTCTGGATTTCTTGCTGGAATTTTTTTTTTGTTCTCTGTTGTTTCTTTTTATTTGTACGTGTAAGGTTCTATTATCAATTGTATTTCTATTTTAATTGTTTGTGCATTACGTGTATGAATCATCTGATCTCCAATATTCCAGCCGCAGTAAAAGCCTAGGCTCTTAAGAATAAAGCTTTTTGGAGTCGTATCATATTACAGATGAAATTAGCAGTACTTAAAAACCAGGCACAGTCAACATTGCCTCCTCCCCCTGTAGTGTGGCAAAGGGCTTAGATCAAAGAACGCGATTGGCTTTAAAAATAGCCTACATCTTTAGCTTATGAAGTCTGAACGTAACTATAATTAAGGCATACTGCTCGCGTGAGCTTCTTGCTTGTGGTTTGAATGGCATTAAATGCTACTGCTGTTAGGTTGTTTCTTGAATTATGTCACTAAATATGAGGGCAATTGTTGCAAAATGCTTCCTGTTGCTTTTTGTAAAATTTTCTATCTCTTTTTTTTTTCAACAAAATTTTGTTACATTTCTAGTAGAAATATAGTAACATAGAGAAGATGAGGATGAACTATTCTTGATCATTGACGGTATACCAACTGTATTTACAACAGCTTCTGGTTGTCATTCAGTAACAGGCTTGTTGTGGTGACGGGTGGTTATTTTACAACAAACAAAAAAAACCATCACCAGTCACGTGATAATTTCTACGAGTGAAAAAAAAGAGGACGAATGTCTGAAGACGTCAAAACCTAATAGAACCAAATTGCTAGAATTTATATCTATCACGATTATGCCGTCTTCTCTGCATTTTACTCTGGTATGCGTTGTAGAGAGCAACAATCGTAGGTAAAGAAAAGGAAAGTTGCCCTACAATAATACACATACGTATGTACAATACAGAAGAAAGAAAAGAAAGGGAAAACAAAGTAGGAAAAAATTTTCTCTACTGAAAAACGCTTTAAGTACTAGATGAGGTGAGCCGCAGTGAATTTCTTGATTTGGAAGAGATAAAATTTCGGGCAACCTAGGGCAAGAAAAGAGAACTAGGAAAAAGGAGAACATGGCAAATCAATGTCGGACAACCAACCCTGAAATCAAAATGAAATTCACAGTACTAGCTTTGTGTTTATTCCAATGTGTTGCCTTCTCATTGGCAATTGGATTTAGAGGAAAAATTGATGGCATCCCAGCTGTCGATGAATTGTTCAAACTCAAGAACATAATAGTTCCAAATGGGGAGAATTACAATAACAGAATCCAAGTCGATTTATACCTGTCTGACTCCTTCACGCCATATTCTACGATTATAGATTCGACATATAATTTCAGATTTAAGTCATTACCACCTGGTGAATACGATTTAATAATCAATTCTTATGATTTCACATTTTACAACAATCGATACAAAATCATAGCTAATGACGAATCTGTTGTTGCTTACGAACACAAATTAGGCGAAAATTCATACAACGTCAGTTCTGCAGTTGAATTAAATGAACAATCTCCATTGGTTATAAATTATTTTGATACGAAATTATTTTACCAAACCGCTGGTGGCAGTCTTCAAGACATGTTAATGAATAGCCCATTCGGATTTATTTTTAAAAATAGAGCATTAACTATAACTTTCAGTATCTGTATTGCTGTCATGGCTGCTCCATATATCCTCAAAGTCGTCGCCCCTGAAATGTATGCTGAATTGAACAACATCAAAGAAGAAGCTTCTAAAGAAAGATTGGAAAAAGTCGAACAAGCAGAAACACCTGTCAAATCGACTGGTGTTGGTAGACCAACGGGAGCGAAACAGAGACGGTAGTTTGCTTAATTAATATATTTATATGTAGCACTAAACTCTTACGTTTAATTTCCAACCAACTATATAATATCTACTGACATACCAGCAACATGTTCCGACAACTCCAAATATACAACAGAATAGAGCAAACATGTCGTACTGATGTGAAGTACCATTGCCTATGATAACCGCACTGATTGGGATACCGAATAAATTGCCCAAACTAACAAAGAAATACAACAACCCATATCTTTGACCAAATTTATGAACCGGAGTAATTCCACCTAAACAAACAGGTGTTAAACTCAATATGGAAGAACTGAAAATTCCACAGACCGCAGAAAACGCATAAAGTACTGCATGGTTAGAGCCAAATGGAAACCATAGCAAGAACATTGATAGACAAAATCCAATCAACATGGAAATCATCACGTTGAAATGACCAAATTTATCTGCTAATATTCCTGGCACCAATCGACCCAAAATACCTGTAGCATTGAATATCGTCAACAATATATAGGATTGTGATTCTGTCATGCCTTTGGAGATTGCATATGTGGCTAAATAAGTCACCATCGATAAAAGGGAAATTTCGGTAAAGAAAGTACCGATTATACAAAACAAATACTTCAAATCTGATAACGCCTTAAATTCAAACTGATCTTTGATCTGAATCAAACTTGTTAAAAACTCATTCTTCTTCTCATCTTCATCATTATCATCATTTGCCTCATGACGTGCAATCAGTGATATCCTTTCTCGACACAATACAATTGCAGTTATATGACATCCCAAACAGAAAAACGCCAAGATCCTTATGGCCCACGCAAAGCCCACTTTATCATACAATGAACGCAACATCAATGGTACAACCATACCACCCACGGATCCACCAATCGTTGCCGTACCCAATGCTCTCCCGCGCTTCAAATTAAACCAATGACTAATCACCCCAACCAACGGAGTAATAGTTAACGAATTCCCTAAGGCTACACATATTGACAAGGCAAAAATAAATTGCACCACGGTGGTACAATTGGCCACGGCCATAAAGCCACCAAAAATCATCAATGTACCAATGACCATGGGTAATAATGCTCCTTTGACGTCAAAAAGTGGCCCCACAACCATACAAAATGCAAATGAAAGTGCGATATATATAGAGAAAATCCATGAGATGGTGGACGTTTCAACTTGTGATAATTGATGGGTGGAAACATAAGTTTGGATTGCACCTACTGAATTCAACGTTCCAAAAGTGGCAACTAACCCAATAAATGAACCCAATACTACACTATATGCTCGCATCCCACCTTCAGGATAATAGATTTCTGGTGCGTCAGAATTGGTGGAGGATGAGGAAGAAGAATTCAGATTGATTACTTCAATCCGAATTTCTTCATCAATTGGCGATGTTGGGGAGGTGGTAGTTGATGATGATGTTGATGAGGTTGTCGTTTCGATGGCGATTCTGTTCATTGGTATGGTGTCACATCCTGGATCCATGCTTATACATGTCGTGGAAGCCATAGTTTTTTTTTTGGTGGGTGTGAAAAATACACAACTTATTAATCAATGAAAAAAAAAGTGGGTATGAATGTGTGTATATATATACCCCAGAAGAAAGTTATTCCGCGAAATTGACGGAATTGTAGTGCCGTGCATTTTTCATTTTTGTGCGTATCGCTAAACTTTACTCCATTGGGCTCCAAAAAAAATATATCATCCACAGTTGTAATCTGTTCGTGTTTTTTTATTATTATTTGATTCAATTTGCAACCATTACGAAGTATACACTTTCCCTACAGAATCACCAATAATCAATTTCAATTCTCCTCTAATTAACTTATCATCATGATCGACTTCAGAACATTTGAATAATTCAATTGATGTAATATCTCCAGTAATCTTATCACCGACATCAATTTGATCCATGTTTTTAAAAGTCCAACCATTTGTGTTGTTATCCTGGATCAATTCCCATATTTCAACTGTCTTATTGCGGGCAATGGCAAATATTTCATTCAACCAATAGATATGTCGATTAAGATTAAGTGTTTTATCTGTGTCCACCATGGTCGTATTGGTGTTGGCAAATGAAATTGCCGTAATTGGATTATCAACCGTGTAGTCAATCTCCTTTTGGATTATAAGTTCTCCATTCACTGTGAATGAGCGTAATATAGCTTGATTCTGCGTGAAATGAACCGTGGCAAAATTTCCAGAATCATTTGAAACACACAACAATGGTGTTGGAGTTGTGTTAGTAGTAGGATGATCGCCATTGTTTGATGGTGAAGATAACTTTCGAACAAATTTGAATCTAATGAAATCCCAAATTATAACGTAACCATCACTATCAATACTGGCGCCAAATTTAAAGCTTTTGCTAAAGACAATCTTCAAAATACTTGTCAAATGTCCTCTCAATATTGCAATATTAACCAAATTTGTCGATGGTCGTAAATTGCATTTCCAAATATTCACAATACCATCAGAAGAACCTGTGACAAACAATTTATGTCCCAATTGTAACAAATTTGTTATATTTGCGGTGTGTACATCCAAAAATAAAGTTTCATTAATCAACAACGACCCACTTTCATATTTCAACTTTTTGGCTTTCCTAATCAATAAATCATCTTCACAAGAAATGCAATTTTGTCTACCAACCCATCGTTTGGCATTTTTGGAACTCATTTCTAATTTCACAATAGGTGCTTTCATTTTCGATTCAAAGGCAGTCTTTAAATTACTCGTATCACCTTCAATTAAAGTCAAGTAATAATTGGGTAAATTAAGTACATCTTTCACTGGATGAGGCTTATTGAATAACTTACTAGGAGTCTGTCCAAAATTATTAATCATCCCAATAACTGCTCGTTTTTCAGTTTCATCGCTTATATTATCCAAATTGATGGCCCCATTGTACGATAAGTGATGGAAAACATTCAACGCTTTAACTGCTTCTTCGCCATTCTGCTTATATCCAAATATCAAATCAATCCACAAATGCAAGTTTGCTGATACATAAGAACTTTCCAAGGCTTCTCTATTCTTAGCAATGAAAATTTTCGGATCTCCATTAGCCCAAGGTGGTAATTGAACATCATGTGAAGATTCCCCATTTTGTAATTTCCCGAACTCGAAATTATTTTTATTGACCAAAAATTCAGGAAGATAATAAAACTCGGGTGTCAATTCTCGAACATCAGTAGTGTTGTCTCGCGAAGCTGATAACCATGCTTTTTCTACAGAGTTGAACAACCTATCAGCATGATCAAATTTTCCTCCTTGCAATAACAAATAAGATTGAACATAAGGTTTGAGTCGGATCAAAAATGACGTGACAATCATTGCTGATGAGTAATGAGTACCATAATGGAAAGCAGGGGCATCATGATCGTTCAAACTATCCAATGCTTCAAATCTTTCCTGAAATTTATTAGCTCTGTTTGGCGTTTGTGCACCCATTGGTTTGGATAAATCTCTGAACGTTCTTGGATTTGATAAATCCAACGTTTCACTAGTATAATCAGCTATAACCCAGGGGAAAACTGGATACTGAGATAAATCATTGAATGTTCTACCGGCTAATGTATTAATTATCATCAAATAATAAAAGTTGGACATTTCACCCACTTTCCATTTCTTGGTAGCTTCGAGGAACGAGATGCTGCTTGAGAGACCACTTTGTGAAAGAGCAGACGCAATTTTCGATGAAAAGAAAGACGTTGACGAAGTTGATGTGGATCCACCAGAATAATAAGCATTTGCACTTGATGATTGTAAAGCTTGTGTTAAATCATAATCCACTCCTTTGCCTGAGGCAAATGCGTATAGCTTGCTATAAATTGCATCCCTCTCTTTTGTGGACATACAGGTAATTAAAATGCTAGCACCATCACTGAAAAACATCTCCAATGCAATGTCTCTTAATAGAAATTGTCTCTTAGAAATACAACTCAATTTATCCAAACTCCAGTTCTTGCTTCTGTGTAATTTGTTCTCATTCTTCAAAATATTATTAGATTGGGAATTGACCAATTGTAATATGGGATCTCTTAATTCGTCTGGTGCGTCGTCGACATCAATAACATTTCCATCTTTGCTGAGAATATAATTTTCAATTAAATACAAATGATTTAATCCTAATATCATCAAACTTTCAATGGGCACTAACCCGTTGACTTGACTGATATTCCAAATGGTAACAATTTGGTCGCCGAAAAATAAACTTCGACTAACTTTTCTATTCTTATCTTCAAAAACATTATGATTCTCCGTCTCTTCAATGGTTTCATCATTACTATCAATAAGTTCAAACGCATCATCACCTGTGGATATTTCTTCATTGGAGATGCTAAGCGTATCGATTCTATTGGCGGTTATTGCGTAATCGTACTCATGAATGAAACTAGCATCAGTAAATGAATCAATTCGTTTCAATGGGATATCAATGTTGTAAGTTAACCTTTCCGACTCGGGAATTTGATCTTCAACCACTAGTCTTTTTCTCATGCGATCAACATTTTCAATATAATCAAGCACAAAGTTTTTACCATGACTATCATTTTCATTAAACAATCTCGTGCTTTCAATTTTCAATCCATGATAAGTCGAAATTGCATGCTTGATGTTTTCCTCATTGTCTTGTACTAATCGATTGAACTTGACGAACTCCGAATTCATGATTTGATTCTTCATCAGTTCACAATCTTTTTCAAAACTTTTTATATAGATGCTGTTCATCTGTCCTAGTTTACCTCCATTATGAAGAGTGACAGATATCATACTGGAAACTCTTTGATAATCTGTTTTCGTATAAAGTTCCTTTAGGAGATGTGATTCTTTAATTATACTTTTGACGAATGGTGGGTATTTTTGTAATCTCATTAACGTTTCACTGTCATTTTTGGTTATTAGATTGTTGAAGAATTCCGTCACTAACATCTTGTCATAATTCATGCGATCTATAATTGTTGGGAACTCGTCTTGTCTCATTAAATAGAATGTTCTCAAGAAATTAAATGGTAACTCAGGATTGGAAACTTCATCGTTGGGTCCCGTCGTAAGGACAATACCGAGCAATAGTGTAATTATGTACACCAATTGGTCATTACTCACCACCTCTTTACTCATGGTTGTCGTTTGTCTGTATAACAACTCCTTCAAGATGTAACCCAAATTTTCAATGCTTTGACCAAACATCACGCCAGTGTCACAAGTTAGACGTAAAAATTTGATAACGATGTTGTCTCCAAGAATTCTTTTTAGATAACTTATATTATTGCCAATACCAATATCGCTAGTTGAAATCGCACAAATTAAAAATCCATCAAAATCTTGATAAGAAACATAGTATTTTTGTTTTAATAATTCTTCATTGTAATGATACAATAATTGAATCGTATTGTTGAAAAACTGTTTCTCATTAAACACGAAATTCGTCACAGTAATAAATTGATTGATATGTTCCATCACTTTGGGAAATACTAAATCCAATAACAATTTTTTAGTAAAGTCACTTAATTTATCAAAACTTTGCAAGAATGTCTCATTTGAAAAGTTCGAAATGTAGAAATTGGCTATAATTCGGATAAGTTTGTCGTAAGTAGATTTCATCGTTTTCAGAACATCCACATTTTCCCATTGTAGTGAAAGTTTCAAATATGCCAACAACTCAACAATACCTTCCAAGAATTCTTTGCTGACGTAAAATTTCTGAAGTGGCTTTATCGTTTCAAACCCAACACTTATGGAATCTATGTATTGGTTTATCAAATGAAGTGTGTTTAACGATAAAGTCACGTTCTCTTCCATGTTGTGTTGGTCTGGAGTAGGTGGATTACTGCCGAGTAATTTTCCCGACTTAAGATTTAAGGTGTACATTGAATTCAACACCAAGTTGTTTAAAAGAATCAAGAAATCCGGCATCACCAATTGGGTCAAACTATCAGCATTCGACTTCATTGCATCGACCAAGCTTTTGCTTTTGGATGGTTTCACGTTAAGCACAGCTTCCGTATCAATTCCAAATGCTGCCAAAAATATCGAATACAAGATAGTTTCGTGTTCCCACCAGTCCTTTAAAAACAGAGTTAGAACATCTAGACCATGATTCACTTGGAAAAATTTCTTAATTATTGGCGTGCCTAATACTTTGAGCAATTTTGTGATGAGACGAATCCCACAATCAATAACCACTTCAGAACCTTGGAATCTGAATAGCAATAAAATCAAGTGGACATGGATGGATCGAGAAAACTTTTTTAATGTCTTTATAGATGTGCTGGGATCACACAAGTAATCTGTTAATACTTGAAAAGTGATGATCCCACATTCTGTTGAACTTTCACCATTGTACAATGCATATACAATATATTGTGACAATGACATAATTGTTTCCACTGATGCATCAAGCTCGAGTATACCAGATAAGGTTTGAGAAAGTTGTTCTTTAAAAGACAGGGAAATGTTATAGTCGTCAATCTTCAGTTCTTTAAGGAAATGGACAAGTTTCCTCAACAATTTCATATTTCTCAATTCGTGGTAGTTGTACTCTTTATGTCTAGAAGTATGCAATAACATATGAATCTGGAACGATAAATAATTGAATGAATCAGTACCGTAATGCAAATCAAAGTTGAGATTCAAGATTCGATAACTCAAGGGGTTGACAATAGCAGATTCGTACGGATTCTCAAAATCATGGCCCGAGTACTTGAGCAAGATATTAAACAAACTAGTAAATTGTTCTTCATTGTGTGATTGGAAAGTCAACTGTTTGTTTAATTCTTTGTATTTTGTTAGAAGAACGGACAATATATCATAACCTTCAAAACTCTCAAATTCCCTATTCAACCTCCAGTTGTTTGATAACACAGTGAATAGCAAGCTAAATGTGGTATAGAACAAAGAATCACGCAACTTGTCATCGCCAACTTCTAGTGACGATTCCAAAATTTTCAAAAGCAATGAGGTTCCTCCAACAACATTGAACGCTTGGTATATAGTGTTGGGATTATTGAAACTGAGTAAATGACGTGGACTAGTTTTACCATGTTTCTTTTGTTCATAGATCAATTCTTGGAAATAAGTATTGGAATCAAAAACAACATTCTCATCCTTTATCCTCGTCAATGAATTGGCAATCCTTTCTTTACGAACCAAACTATTGTTCTTCCTATATTGTTGTTGATGATGGTAATGATTATGGCTGTGATGATAACGTAAATTTCCTCCGAATGCGGTCAATGCACTTCGAGATCCTGAATGTCCTGTCCCAAATAGATTTGTGCTACTATTGTTGGTGTTGTTTTGTTCTTTTATTTCATTGCATTTAACTGTTACATTAAATAAACCTTGATGGCTCAATTGGTTCAACAAACTCAATGTAGCTTCATGTGTCAAGTCCTTCACATACCAATTAAATCCAAGACCCAAATTATATAACAAATTGATCCATTCGTAAGACAAGTTTGTGTTGAGAATGGTTAGACTCCGAATTGCAATTTCCTGATTCTTCGACGTTATATCATCTCTGGTTTCACTGATCGAAATCTTATTCCAGTTCTTTAAGAATTTATGTAAATCGGGACACGGGATCGACTCACTGTATTCTCCATCAACGTACAAGTTCAAAGTGGCATAATTATCGTAGGTCATTACAAAATGAACATAGCCTTGGTTCTTATTCAAATCCAGTAATTTTTGATTAAATGAATATCTCATCCTCGAACCATTAATATTATTTTGAATTTCAATTTTGAATTGATTGTAATTGATTATTTGAACTTTGAGCAAAGTTCCATTATTTTCGTCATCATTAGTTGAACCAGAACTTGACAATGTGAACAATGTAATTTCTTCCTCATTGGAATTATGTAATTGGTGGTCAATCTTGAGCCATGCATGAATAGTAAAGGCTTTCTTTAAAGATGTATCTTTGTTGAAAGAATAGTTGATCTGTTTAACAATAGATATGAATGGAAACTGAGTAGGATACTTGGAAAACAATTGATGTAGCAAATCCAACAATATTAGACTTCCCAGGTGATTCTTTTTCGTTATCAACGGATTTATCAATCTTTTAAATTGTTTATTGTCGCATCCGAGATCCATAAACAAGATAATCAACCTTGTATACTGAGTAATGATAGTCGGCTTTTGAATGTTTGGTAAACTCAGCTCGGTCACCGTCTTTAATCTGTTCAAATACAATTCAATCAATTGGTCAAGTACTGGATGTAGGACAATTTTAATTCTATAAGACGATGAAATCACGCATATCAAGATCTCCAAAATGATAATCTTGAAATCTTCTTCATCTTCAAACGATTCCAATCTCTTGAGTATCAGATACAAATCGGGTATATTCTCAAATTCCACTGTGTCAATATCAACGATTATATCATTGGATACTATTGAACTCAATACATTGTAATCATTCAATTTATCCAGTAGTTCAACTTGCCAATTGACTAACAAGTCTTGGTCAATGTTCAAACTCGGGAAATTTTGATATATCAAATCCACAATCGCAAGCTCTTGGTCCTCTTTAGAATTCCCAGATCTCATTTTTTAGGATGATAATGATACGTGCAATAATCGAATTGGAAATACTATGATGTTAAAATATCAATTGGGAATGAAGTTGTGTTGCGTTTTTTAATATGTGGTCGTTAGTCGGGTATGTGGTTTATGGGGCAAAAATCTAACTAAACAATCAAGACAAAAAAAAAGGAGCCGAGACTGAACTTCGCACGACATATACCTCCGGCATACGACATCACGACATCATTTTCTTTTAAGCAACAAATCCTTCAATTCTTTAGATCATTTGCAATAAAGACAATATATACGTATACTGCTATATATAACTTATTGATCGTCACCGTTATCATCATCATTAGTTGGCACTGAAGTACTCTCACTTCCTAGACTAGTCAAATAATCCACCTCACCATCAGTTTCAATAGGCACAGGCGAAGAAGTAACTTCCTGTCTACCATTACTCTTAATGTGGACCAACTTATTACTATTGCTATCTTTGGAAACCAATCTTTGTTTGCGGATATTGTCATTGGCTTCCTCGGTTTCGTAATCGTAATCATTATCTTCATCAAAATTAAACTGAGCATTTCCGGTTCCTACTGGCGACTCAGTTAAAGTCGAGTCCTTGAGCTCATCAAAAGGTCTAGACTTTTTCGATGATTCGTTGCTACCTGATGAACGTGGGCCCTCTTCACCATCATCTTCGTCTTCATCGCTTTCATCGTCACCATCAGCATCTTCTTCTTCTTCTTCGTCCTCTTCAGCTCGACGCTTTCTCTCTTGTTCTTCTATCATCTCTTGTTCAATTTTCAGATACGAATTTACTAACAGCCCCACGTCCTGAAGTACCCGTTTTTTAGTTTGCAACACCTCAGTATATTCAGCTCTTCCCCTTTGAAGTAAATCAATAAGTTTGTCACCTCCCAAGATACCATTGGAAATTGAACTTCTCTTACGATAGAATAAAAGATATGCCGAATTGGCCACCACTTCTTCGGAGTTAGTGATTTCTGTCACGCGACTGTCGTTGAAATAATACCATTTGTGATCACGGAAATTCTTTACCGATGACGTATAATGACCACCTCCTAAGCCACCATAATGGTTGTCAACTGCAATTAAATCGTAAATACAGTCACCAACGTTGACACTTGGATTGGCCACGTATTCGCTCATGTCCAAACCTTCGGTTGGGAAATCAACCAACACATCAATCTTGTCACTGAATGCACGGGCACTGTGGAATCGTTTCAAGTGAATAGTGAGGATATCCCCTGTGGACCAAAGTTGAATAGTTTTAGTGGCACGTTTATGGTCTTTACAATTTGGACAATACCATAAATCGTGTTCACCAAGAATTTCTGGTGTACTGAAACTCTTGAGACAATCTTGCAACGTGATTTTCGCCTTTCGTTGTCTTTCAAAGTGGGCTTTGTTCTTCTCTAATTCTTGATTTGGCAAACTAGGAATGTTCTCCCAGGTCGTTAACTGTGCATCACCAAAGCAGCGCTGATAGATTTCATTGTTCCAATCACACAACAACACGGTATCCTTTGAAATTAATGATGATGATGTCGTCAAATCAGATGATGAACCGTCAAAGTTATTTTCCAAAGGAGAGTTCATATTGGAAGGTTTCGTAGAATCGGAATATGTTGACGGTGGTGGCAATGGTAGATTTGCAGTTGAATCGAATAAACTACCCAAATTGGCCTCACTTTCCGTTTCTTCATCAGAAGAATTTAATTGTGCCAAATTGTTACTAGTTGAAGTTGATGCGGCACCTGCTGGAGGAGGTGGAGGAGGAGGTGGTGGAATCATTTGGGAAACAGATTGCTTGTTGCTTCCATCGTTATTAACCAATACAAACCCTTCTGCGTCTTCGGTTTCTCTGAGACTGGTAGTATCTGACGATTCGGATGATCCGATTTCATCTTGATCAACCAAATTTTGATTGACTTCATCGACCAATTTGTCCATTTCATCATCTAACTTCTTGTAGTCTGGGTAGTGGTAGTAGTTCCGTTTCAACTCGGTCAATTGATCCGCCAAAGGTTGGAAATCACTAAACGTAGGCTTGTGTGTAGGAACGTTTATCTTTCTATCACCCTGTTTAATTTTACTTCCCTGGTGGAAGTTGTAACGTCCACGCATATTGGAATTCAATTTCGGACTATAATCATGAACGTATAATATCTTGAATCCAAAATCAGCGCCGAGATATGGATTGGCCAATGATACATCACTGTCATAGCCGTCATCATCAACTTCATCATTCTTATCATGTAATTCCTCATTTTCTTCCTTTCTGATCAAAGCCGGGAAATCCAGTTTCGAATAAAATTCTTTGTCAGTGAAATCTTGACAAGCTCGTTTAATTTTCTCATATTCTTCGGTCAAGTCAACATTGGTTAATATGGAAGCAGTTTCGACCAATTTTTTCCTAATCAACCCAAAACTGTTCAAATCTTTCTGTAAAACAACAAATAGCGGGATTCCAAAAAAATGGACCATTTGGTAAGAATTATCGGCATCTTCAACGGCATTGAAAACTGGCACGATGATATCGGATTTAGGATCATGTGGAATTACATAAACAATAACATCATCGGTATCTCTTATTATATCGCTGATTGGCAAAAACTTGTTCTTGTTATAGTCGGATTGGAAGTCGCTGTAGAAGGTGTTTTGAAACAATTCGTAAAGGAAAAATTCCGTGGATCCGACGTTTAAGAAATTACTGAGGTAACTTAATAACTCATCGAAATTTGAAGTTTTCTTTAATTCGACTTCCAATTTCATAATCCTTTGTGGTATGATACCTTGAGTTGATAAGTCAACAATAGTGAAAGTGTGGTACCATTTCTTGCTTATTGGTAACGGCAACGTTAAATCATTAAATGGATCAAACGTGATTGAAGTTTTACCACAGTCAGGACAGACCAACGTTGACTGGTATAATCCGGTAAATAAATCAATTATCACCGAATCATTTCGTGCTTTATGTTGACTCCAGCAGGTGCCAGCTAGTCTAGTAATTGCTTGTGGGTCGTTAATTTCGTCATCCGACAATTCTGGCTTCTCACAGTATGGCTTTTTATAGATTCTGTTTAAATCTTCATGAAGCGCATCCAATAACCAACTCAACAACTCTTGTGAATCTTGTTGAAGATAGCCAGAAAACATCGACGAGTATCTTCCAATGGTTGATTTGAATTCCCTTGGAGAAATACTCGAGCCATTCTTGACATGGTCAAATGCCTGCTTCAACAAGGAACCAAATGCATTAGCGACGTCACCGTGATAACCCAAGGGGTTATCATTATTTAATTCCTTCTTGTAAATGTTGTAATAAAAATAGTAGTTGATTTCGGGAACATGTAAAAGACATTGTAAGGCGGAGTTCATATAACATGTATTTCCCAAATTATTCAACCCCAAATGGCCACTACCTTGACCGGGATCGTTGTATGCATCAGAATGAGATAAAATGAATTGATCGATGGGAAATTCGGTATGGTTTTTCTCTTTCATTTCCACCATGATATGATAAGATGTGGAAACTATGCCTTGATTTTTCAACACCTGAGGTAAGAAATTTGGAAACACCAAATTCTTATTTTGAATGTCAAACAAGAAAGTCTGAATAGATATCAAATGCGGCAAGTCTTTGCTTTGAGGGTCAATAAACCATATTCTATAATCTGTCATTGATTTCCTGGGAGCTTTCAAGACATGAGCACGGATGACACTCATCAAATGGAAAAAAGTGGCAGTTCTTGAAAGGAATATTGGGATAGGTGCGTCATGGTGACTAATGTTTTGATGATGAGCAGTGTGACGGTGTCTAAGATACGTTGGTTGTGTTTTCTTTCCCAATTGGTGAACCCAGAAAATCGGTGGAAATCTTTCAATTTCCTTCTGTCCATTTTCAAGATTAGTTATGATTGCCCTCACTATTGGTTGTCCCAATATGCCAAACCATTTGCCCAAATGGTTGAAAACATCTAGAGGTATATGCGATATCTTGATAGTTTCCTCGTCAGTTTCAGGGAAGAGATTCCCATTCTTGTCTATAATTGAGTGGAGATCAATGGGGCCAAGCTCTTCCTTCAAAGTATCAAAATCATCAATTGGGCCGTTCAAAAATCCGTTGAGAAAATCCTGTGGGACGATGTATCTTTCATTTCCATCATGAATTGAATCTTTGGCTAATAGATCAACTATGAACTTTCTCTTAGAGTGTAAATCGACGTGTTGTAAGTCTGTATCCCTGACTAGGATTACATCTTCATCATCGCCAATGTCTTGTTGATCGGCCGTAGTATGCGAAGGTATATCTGGTGAGTCGGTGCTTTTATCAGGCATAATATGGGTAGAGTATTAATGGCAATAAAAGATAGTGTGGTAAATGTAATAATGTTGTCAATGGGGAGTTGACATATAATCAAGCATAAACGAAGCCTCAGAGAATTTTCTTCGCTCTCTTTTTTTTTCTTTTCTTTCTTTTTGTTTGTTTGTGTGTCGGATTTTTTCCCTTCACCAACGGTTTTTTTTTTTTTTTTTTTTGGCAGCAACTCAACGTTGGACAGTAAATCACATAGGAAGTAATTACCGAACCATGCAAAAATAATCTGTAGAGTTGGTTTCCTGAAGGATGTTGTAAATAAAGAATTTATGCAACGCTTTCGTCCTGTGATACTATCCTATTGGATGTGTAACAGCACGTTCCTTGAATCCACAGATTCCAGAATCGCAGGGATTCGTGTAAAAGTGGCTAGAAGGTAATGTCGGGTTTGTGCTATTCGCCACTAAAATTTCACATTTCTCTCCACAGCGCAGATACACGCGCCCATAAGGAGCGGGGAGGGAAGAAAGAGAAAGACATGGATGCAATAGACGTAATTAACGCAAATAATAAACCTACATGTTATACGATACACATATTCTATACCCTTTGACCTTGTTCTCGACTTCTTCTCTTGCTTATTTCAATAGCTTCCTTCAAGATCTCCAATGTGATTTCACTATTCGGATCTCCGTTTACCAAACTTATCTTATTGATGGTGTCATTATTGCTTATAACTGATAATCTGGACAACACACAATTCTCTTCTGCCTCTCCTTCCAAGTCAGTTAACAATATTACCTTGTCGTCATTTGCAATGACTCCAAAATTGTTGGCAATGGTTCCGTTCTTCAAATTCATTGCCAACTTATGATACAACGATTTATTCAAATCAATATTCAAGTTTGCTTTATTCGTGTTTACCAATCCTCTCGTATTTGATTTACGAGACTTCACGGAAACTTTGGTGCTGAAACTCTCCGATACGTAGCATCTTGGTAAATGCAATGATTTTAAACTTTCAAGTATGGACAAATAACATAAATCAAACAAGGAGTTGGTGGATGTACTCTGTGAGTATACTTTGATATTGGATAGTAATACAAATGAGTATTCTTTGTTGTGATGACTGGTGAGGTTAATGAATTGCCATTGTTCAGGGTTTAAGTCTGGGTAGAATATGGTCTCCTTGTTATTATTATGTTCATCTTTGATAGAAACACCCAAATTATCGATCCTCAAGCTTTTGGAAGGAATGATTTTATTATGGCGAATGGTTTCGAATAAGTCTTGGGACAATATCATTTCTTGGTCTGTAGGTGCACCATATCTCCCACGTAATATTTCAACACAAGGATAGACACTAGAATATTCTGATTGTTTATCCTGTAAATTTTCAGTTATACCCAAAGTTATGGTATTTATGATGGTTGTTGCTCCGCTCTTGATTATAGATGATCCAAAGACATTATCGTTGTTGTTTTGAAACTGTGTGGTGTTGGCTACTTCAATTGGTTTGAATTCGGTAAAATTTCGTAAATTTGGTCTTATTCCTATGGACAAGTGTCTCTGTAAGGATACATCGGGAGCAATTCTAGCTAATACTTCTGGAGGGAATGATACTTGTTTCAATTCAGACATACCGTGAGTGTGGTTGTTGTAATATTACTGGCAAGCGCATCTCTCTATTTGCTTCGAAAAAATTCTAGTTAAAAAAAAAAAAAAATAAGATGCAGCCCAAAAAAGACTGCAGATAAATATGTCACGAGATCTCCGTCACATGACTCGGGAATTTCCGGTTCCCTGGATCCTTAAGGCGATAGAAAAATATTCCTTTGGACGAAGATCCGTTTCGGCCCGTTTGGGGCAGTATTATTATTTTGGAGGAGATTCGTTACAATGAATCACCTGACGCAGATTCAATCGTTTCCATTGTCTTTTTTTTCTTTCACCCACTCTTACTCAAAGCCAATTAGTAGAATATCACATGTCGGTGATGAGGAGCCCAGTTACGGAAACAATGGACTGTTGTCGTCCTTCAAACTACATTCAGAAAAGTGAAATGGTCCTGCCGTAATTTTCTACATACCGTTTCCCCACAAATTCCAATCGCAATTGATCTGAGTGAATCAATAGTCAGGGCAAGTAAAGGTTAGTATAAACCGCAGGATAGTCCTTAACTCCCGAGCTCTTATCGACGGAAATACCTTTCTTTTCTTTTTGTATGGAAATTTATTTTCACCGGATCATTATACCGAATCCGAATGAAAATGAAGATGTAATTTATGTATGTGCCCCTCTTTGGACGTACCACTACAGCAGCGAAAAGTAATAGAAAAAAAAAAATTTTGGTATTGCCTTATGTCAAACGGCGATAGAAAAGTTTCAGGAGAACCACGCTGATAATTACGTAGGGTAACATATGGTAACAATATAGAGATTTGTTTGTAACTGATTTTCCAGTTGGTAAAAAAAAATGGGTCAAGGTCGAGAAAAGAATTGATGTGGATACCACATGATGAAGGCCTATGCTGTGTAGAGACTTACGGTATTGTCGGCGATAAGGGTAACATGACTACTACTTCTGCTCTTCGGCTGTTCTCCTTTTCTGCGGTGTAGTTTATTGCAGTTGGTGGTTGGTGATTATTTCTTTTGCTGTGAAACTTTTACTTGGTGGTTATAAATTACAACCCTGTGATTGGTTCCAGATAAAAACACAAAGAATCCAATTTCGGGGAAAGCAAGGAAAAGCTACCAAGCGTCTGATAACTGAAAGTGGGGACAACCGAAGGAGACAAGGCGAAAAAAAAGGATAATGGTTCATTTTTTGCACTCGTTGTACAGGTGATGCATACAAGACACAAAATATTTGAACCTGTTTCGTCGTTGCAATTTTGTTACTCGGTGACTATTAGTCTTAGTTATTGTTACTATTGAAATATTTTCTATTTGTTGGCGATAGGGAATTTGTGTAATAAGAATGCCTATCGGTTCAAAGCAAGACTACGCAAAGCTCACCTCCGATCACAGTCAAACCGTAAGGCGTAAACGGAAGTGGAAATGGAAATGTGAAGATCAAAGTGGAAGTTGAAGTTGAAAGTGAAAGTGAAAGTGAAAAGCAAAGAAATTGTCTTCCTAGGCTTCTAGTATTTTCAATTTTGTGATTTTATATTCGGTAATTTTATATGGTAATTTTATATTGTATTATGTTTTTTTTTTGTATTATCCACGTAATTCAACTTGTCTTCTCTTCCTTTCCCTTTCCAGCGTTATTTCAATCAACCAATTTTCCCATATTTTCACAATCTTATCTTTTTTTTTATATTTCCTTTTCCTTTTTCCCTTTTCCCTTCTGAAAATTTTTTCTTTCTTCCTTTTCTTCTATCTTTCTACTTTCCTTCCCTTACTTGTATTATTATCCATAATCTTATCGGAAGTGCTTGGGAATATTGATTAATTTAGTTCAATCAATTCTTTATACATATTATTACCAGAAAGATCCCCATTAGAAAGCAACCATTGTTATTCCCTCCCCAAAAAAGTAACTTTCTATTCTTATTATTTTTCGTTAAATCACAAACGCACAAGTATCCTCCCGCAACACACATAATATACAGTTAAATGAGTCCTACCTCATCCTATTTACCAGAAGAAGAGTTTAGTACTACTAATGTTTACAGCTACGACGAGGTTCCAGAAAACAATTCGTGGGCTTCCGCGTTACCAATAGCTAAAGGTTTATACAACCCAGACTTGGAAAAAGACGCATGTGGGGTTGGTTTCACTTGTCATTTGAAAGGTGTTCCTTCCCACAAAATTGTCTCCGACGCTAAAAATTTATTATGTAATATGACCCACAGAGGGGGTGAATTGAACCCAAACGATGGTGATGGTGCAGGTTTATTGTCATCAATTCCTCACAGATTCTTGAAAAGAGAATTCCAATACTATTGCAACGTTACCTTACCACCAAAGGGCCAATATGGTGTGGGTAACGTTTTTTTCAAAAAAGATGATGCTATTTTCGACAAATCCAAAAAGACTTTTGAAAACATTGCCGACTCTTTGGGATTGAAAGTTTTGGGCTGGAGAGAAGTTCCTCACGACTCCTCCATTTTAGGAGCTGCTGCCTTATCCAGAGAACCATATATTTTGCAACCAGCTGTTGTCTACAAAGAAATATGGGGACAAGAAGTCTCTGACGAAGATTTCGACTCAAAATATAGAAAAGACTTTGAGAAGAGATTGTTCATCTTGAGAAAACAATCTTCTCACACTATAGGTTTGCACAATTGGTTCTACATTTGTTCACTTTCCAACAAAACCATTGTTTACAAAGGTCAATTAGCTCCAAAGCAAGTCTATTCTTACTACCACGATTTGGTTAACGCTGAATACGAATCCCATTTTGCATTAGTTCATTCTCGTTTCTCCACCAACACCTTCCCTTCATGGGACAGAGCCCAACCATTGAGATTGGCTGCTCATAATGGTGAAATCAACACCTTGAGAGGTAACAAAAACTGGATGAGATCCAAGGAAGGGGTTATGAAATCCGAATTGTTTGGTGATGAAATGGATAAATTGTTCCCAATTATTGAAGAAGGTGGTTCTGATTCCGCTGCTTTCGATAACGTCTTGGAATTATTGGTCATCAACGGTGTTGTTTCCTTGCCAGAAGCTGTCATGATGATGATTCCAGAAGCTTGGCAAAATGACGAGTACATTGATCCAAAAAAGAAAGCATTTTACGAATGGGCCGCGTGTTTGATGGAACCATGGGATGGTCCAGCATTGTTCACTTTTGCTGACGACAGATACTGTGGTGCCAATTTAGATCGTAACGGTTTGAGACCATGTCGTTACTATGTTCTTGACGACGACCGTATTATTTGTGCTTCAGAAGTTGGTGTTATAGAAGTTCAACCTGAAAAGGTTTTGCAAAAGGGTAGATTGCAACCAGGTAAAATGTTGTTAGTCGACACCAAAGAAGGTCGTATTGTTGACGACAAAGAGTTGAAGAGCAGAGTCTCCTCCAAATACGACTTCAAATCTTGGGTTTTGGCCAACATGATTACCGTCCAAGACTTGAATGAAAAATTAACTTCTAGAAACATCGATATTGCTTCTAAGCCAGTTGATACCACCATCAACATTGAATCTGATCCAAGATTGATTGCTTCTGGTTATTCTCACGAGCAACTTTTGTTTGTCTTGGCTCCAATGGCTGAAGGTAACGAAGCCTTAGGTTCCATGGGTAACGACAATGCCTTGGCTTGTATCTCCGATCAACCAAAATTATTGTACGAATACTTCCGTCAATTATTCGCCCAAGTTACTAATCCACCAATCGATCCAATCAGAGAAAAGATTGTCATGTCTTTGGAATGTTACATTGGTCCACAAGGTAACTTATTGGAAATGAAACCAAACCAATTGAACAGATTGTTATTGAAATCCCCAATCTTAACCAACCCCGAATTGTTGGCTATCAAAAACATTCAAACCGTCTACCCATCATGGTCTGTTGCCAACATTGATATCACTTTTGACAAATCCGAAGGTATCCAAGGTTACATCAATACCATTGATAGAATCTGTCAAGCAGCATCCAGAGCCATTGCTGATGATAACCAAGTCATCATCTTGAGTGATGTCAACACTGGTGCTGAAAGATTGCCAATTTCCGCTTTAATTGCTGTAGGCGCGGTTCACCATCATTTGGTCAGACAAAAACAACGTTCTAAAGTCGCTCTTATCATTGAAACACAAGAAGCTAAGGAAGTTCACCATGCCTGTTGTTTGGTTGGTTATGGTGCTGATGGTATCAACCCATACTTGGCCATGGAAACTTTGGTTAGAATGAAACAACAAGGTTTGTTGAAGAACGAATCATTGACCGAAGAAAAGATCATCTCCAACTATAAATATTCCATCGATTCTGGTATT
Organism: Candida labiduridarum; assembly: GCA_030572435.1. Taxonomy (NCBI): domain Eukaryota; kingdom Fungi; phylum Ascomycota; class Pichiomycetes; order Serinales; family Debaryomycetaceae; genus Candida; species Candida labiduridarum. The sequence goes on from JAJLZW010000079.1 coordinate 40,039, forward strand.
TTGAAGGTTATGTCCAAGATGGGTATTTCCACTTTGGCTTCTTATAAAGGTGCCCAGATTTTCGAAGCACTTGGTATCGATAACTCAGTTATTGACAGATGTTTTGCTGGTACAGCTTCCAGAATTAAGGGTGTTACTTTTGAATACATTGCTCAAGATGCTTTCACTTTACACGAAAGAGGTTACCCAACAAGAGAAACCGTCAAGCCAATTGGATTGCCAGAAACTGGTGAATACCATTGGAGAGATGGTGGTGATGCACATATCAATGATCCAGCCGCCATTGCTTCCTTGCAAGATGCGGTTCGTAACAAGAATGAAAGAGCATACGAAGCATATGCCAAAAAAGAAAACGAAGCTGTTCGTAACTGTACCTTGCGTGGTTTGTTAGACTTTGAGTTTGAATCTTCCACTGAAGTTCCAATTGATCAAGTTGAACCATGGACTGAAATTGTTCGTCGTTTCTTCACTGGTGCCATGTCATATGGTTCTATTTCTATGGAATCCCACTCCACTTTGGCTGTTGCTATGAACAGATTGGGTGGTAAATCCAACACTGGTGAAGGTGGTGAAGATGCTGCTAGATCCCAAGTTAGAGAAAACGGTGATACTATGAGATCCGCTATTAAACAAGTTGCTTCAGGTAGATTTGGTGTTACTTCATTCTACTTGGCTGATGCCGATGAATTGCAAATTAAAATGGCCCAAGGTGCTAAACCGGGTGAAGGTGGTGAATTGCCAGGTCACAAGGTTTCTGCTGAAATTGGTAAAACCAGACACTCCACTCCAGGTGTTGGTTTGATTTCTCCTCCACCACATCATGATATCTACTCCATTGAAGATTTGAAACAATTGTTGTATGATTTGAAATGTGCTAACCCAAGAGCAAGAACTTCTGTCAAATTGGTTTCTGAAGTTGGTGTTGGTATTGTCGCTGCCGGTGTTGCCAAAGCCGGTTCCGAAAACATTTTAGTTTCTGGTGGTGATGGTGGTACTGGTGCCGCCAAATTGACCTCCATCAAATATGCTGGTTTGCCATGGGAATTAGGTTTAGCAGAATCCCATCAGACTTTGGTTTTGAATGACTTGAGAGGTAGAGTTATTTTGCAAACTGATGGTCAAATCAGAACTGGTAGAGATATTGCCATTGCTTGTTTGTTGGGTGCCGAAGAATGGGGGTTTGCCACTTCTCCATTAATCGCCATGGGTTGTATCTATATGAGAAAATGTCACTTGGGTACTTGTCCAGTTGGTATTGCTACTCAAGACCCAGAATTGAGAAAGAAATTCGAAGGTACCCCCGAACATGTCATCAACTTCTTTTACTACTTGGCCAATGATTTGAGAAAATTCATGGCCAAATTGGGTTTCAGAACTATTAACGAGATGGTTGGTAGAACTGAAAAATTGAAAGTCAGAGAAGATTTCAGAACCACCAAAAACGCCAACATTGACTTGTCTCCAATTTTAACTCCTGCTCATACTATTAGACCAGGTGTTGCTACTCACTGTGTCAGAAAACAAGACCACAAATTGCACATCAGAGTTGATAACAAATTGATTGACGAATCTGAATTAACCTTAGCTAAGGGTTTGCCAGTTACCATTGATTGTGACGTTGTTAACACTGATCGTTCCTTAGGTACTACCTTATCTTACCGTGTCTCTAAGACTTTTGGTGAAAGCGGTTTGCCACATGACACTATCCATGTCAATGTCACCGGTTCAGCAGGTCAATCCTTTGGTGCATTCTTGGCTTCCGGTGTTACTTTAGAATTGGAAGGGGATGCGAATGATTACATTGGTAAAGGTTTATCTGGTGGTAGAATTATTGTCTACCCACCTAAAGAATCCAAATTCAAAGCTGAAGATCAAATCATCGCTGGTAACACTGCATTCTTTGGTGCCACATCAGGTTCTGCATTTATCAGAGGTATTGCCGCCGAAAGATTTGCTGTGAGAAACTCTGGTGCTATCATTGTTGCAGAAGGTACTGGTGACCACGGTTGTGAATACATGTCTGGTGGTAGAGTTGTTATCTTGGGATCTACTGGAAGAAACTTTGCTTCCGGTATGTGTGGTGGTATTGCTTATGTTTTGGATATGGCTCAAGATTTCACTGACAAAGTTAACAAAGCTCAAGTTGAGTTATCTCAAGTTAATGAAACTGAAGAAATTGCATTCTTGAGAAACTTGATTGAAGACCATCGCCACTACACTGGCTCCGAAGTTGCTGACAGTATCTTGAACGACTTCAACAGATACTTGCCAAGATTCGTCAAAGTCTTGCCAAATGACTATAAGAAGGTTTTGGAAAAAGAAAAGCAGTTAGCGGAAGAAGCCAAGAAGAAAGAATTGAGCAGCTTCTTGAAATCCATCAAGGAAGATCCAGAATCTGATGTTACTAACGGTGAAGCTTACAAGATCAAAAAGGGACATGTTCACAAACCAGCTAACAAGGAAGAACCAAAAGTTGCTGATGTCGAAGATACCATTTTCAACACTGACTTTGAAAAGAAAGCTCCAGTTAAATTGGATAAACTCAGAGGCTTCATGAAATACAAGCGTAGAAATGAAAAATACAGAGAAGCCAAGTCAAGAACCAAGGATTGGAATGAAATGACCTCCAGATTGACCAAAGAAGAATTGAAATATGAAACTGCCAGATGTATGGATTGTGGTGTTCCATTCTGTACTTCCGACACTGGTTGTCCAATCTCCAATGTTATTCCAAAATGGAATGAATTGGTGTTCAATGACAGGTGGTATGATGCCTTGCAAAGATTGATGATGACCAACAATTTCCCAGAATTCACTGGTAGAATTTGTCCAGCTCCATGTAATGGTGCATGTGTTTTGGGTATTAATGAAGACCCAGTCAACATTAAATCTGTTGAATGTGCTATTATTGACCATGGTTTCGAACAAGGTTGGATTAAACCAAACCCACCAACACATAGAACTGGTAAGACTGTTGCCATCATCGGTTCTGGGCCAGCCGGTTTAGCCGCTGCTGATCAATTGAACAAAGCTGGTCACTCTGTTACTGTCTACGAAAGAAGTGACAGACCAGGTGGTTTGTTGATGTATGGTATTCCAAATATGAAGTTGGATAAAGGGATTGTTAAGAGAAGAACTGATTTATTAGCTGCCGAAGGGATTGAATTTGTTTGCAACACTACTGTTGGTGAAGATGTTACCGTTTCTGAATTGAAATCTCAATTTGATGCTGTCGTCTTTGCTGTTGGTTCCACCATTCCAAGAGATTTGAAGATCCCAGGTAGAGACTTGAACAATATTGGATTTGCCATGCAATTGTTGCACTCCAACACCAAGGCATTGTTGGAAGATCAATTGGAAGATATCAGAAAGACTTTGGAAGGCAAGAATGTTGTTGTCATTGGTGGTGGTGATACTGGTAACGATTGTTTGGGTACTTCTACAAGACACGGTGCCAAATCTGTCACCAATTTTGAATTATTACCACACCCACCAAGTGCTAGACCAAAGGATAATCCATGGCCACAATGGCCAAGAATCTTTAGAGTTGACTATGGTCACACTGAAGTCTCTGCTCATTATGGTAAGGATCCAAGAGAATATTCGATCTTATCCAAAGAATTTGTTGGTGATGAAGAAGGTAATGTCAAAGGTATCAGAACCGTTAGAGTTGAATGGAAACGTTCCGATTCTGGAGCTTGGCAAATGGCTGAAGTTCCAGGTAGTGAAGAATTCTTCCCAGCCGATGTTGTTTTGTTGTCCATGGGTTTTGTTGGACCTGAATCCGAAAATTTGGAAGTTGAAAAAACCAAGAGAGGTACTATTACAACTATTGATCCAAATGTTTACAAAGTTGATAAAGATGATAATGTTTTTGCTGCTGGTGATTGTAGAAGAGGTCAATCATTGGTTGTTTGGGGTATTCAAGAAGGTCGTCAATGTGCTAGAGAAGTTGACGAGTATTTGATGGGATCTACTAGATTACCAGGTAATGGTTCTGTTGAACAAAGAAACTACAAATTATTAGAAGAGTTGGCCGAAAAGGTTTAAACATGATTATTATGTATACGATGTGTGTTTTTAGTATAAATTTTGTAAACTAGCAATGATAATAAAAAAAAAATATGTATTCACTTTTTATATTTCGTAGAGAGATGTTCATACTACCGCGAACAAATTTATTTATATTGTAAATTTATTTTTCTGTTTGCTTGCTGTTATATGCAGGATTACAGAGAAACCGCAATTTTAGAACTTTTGGTTGCATTTTCACGTGATTTGTTACTTGATTTAGAGTGATTTTACAAAACAAACGGTCAGCAGGTTCGCCCTTGTTCGGTTTTTTCTACATTTTTGGGCCCCGGGGACGTGTTTTGGACGTGTCGGGGTCGCCTGTCTCCCTGTTTTCACCCCCAAATCGTGCTTTTTTTGCGCGCCGGGGTGGGCCTACCGAGGGCCACCGGTCCCCCCACTTTGAGAGACCGGACTCCCTGGCCAACGGAGTGCGCACCCTCCCTCTATGGAGGTGTGCGACCGGGGGAAATCTCCCCTGTCTGGCCCCCCATTTTGGGGACTTTTCGCCCCAGGGCCTCGGGCGCCCAGGGGACTGGGAGGTTAGTCAATCCTCCCAGTCTCTACGAATCCCCCAGCTTACCCGCTGGAGGGTGACCCCACGCGGGGGTCCTCGGCATCGGCACAGCTCGGGAATGAATTGCTGTCCCGATGGAACCCAAGGAAGTGGTGACTAGTCACTTCCTTGTTTGAAGAGCCACCGCTAATCCACAACCGGCTTTAAGAAGTGGACTCTACTGAAAGTAGTTCAAGGCGGCGTTAGCCTTATTTGGGCGGCTCTTCAAAATATGTCTCTAAAGGCTCTAGATTCCCATTTTACTGCGCTTGTATTCTTCTTATTACTCTATTGAATGGATAACCTCTGATAATTTATGGGAAGGGAACCTAACCGCTAACTAAATTTTAACCGCCATATAACTTTTAAGTTAGTAAATAATTCGATAAATAAATTTAAAAGAAAGTAATACTCACATCCCAAAGGTTGTAATTGGATTGATTGATCAATTACTGATGTAATTGATGATGGATTGATGTTTTATTGATATGATTGGTGATTGATTGGTTTTCTTGTAGAAAGAAGAAAGAAGAAAGAAAAAAGTGTTGTAAAAAAGTTTGTTTTTTTTGGGAAACTTGGTCTGCTTTTATAGTTGTGGATTTTCACAGAAATGTATTTCTTGCAACCAAGATTTAGTGTGTGCATTTGTGTAGTGTTTTATATTTTTTCCATACCAAACTCTAAAGTGTTGTTCGTACTAGCGCGACAATATTATTCGCACTAAGCGAAATATTTACTTTGTTCAAACAGATGAATTACGTTCATACCATCTTACGGGAATGTCTCATTCCATACATCACACAATCGTGGTATAAAATATTTGGCCATTAAAAAGCGTTTAGTATTATTTGGTATGAATAAGTTTGTCGGTCTTAGGATGATCATTACTCTACAAAATGTTTAAACAATTTTGTCACACCAGTACAAAATTTTATGTCAGCTGGTAGGCAAAAAAAAAGTACAACTATAAAGAGTTGTCTACTTCTCACAATAATAAGAAAATTCAGTGAAAGAATATCTTTACAGCCCCAGCAATTGCAACAAACACTATACAACAACACAACAATGTCAAAACCAACAACTCACATACACAAATTAATAGCAGAATATTTTCGAGAGAACAATTATCCAGAAACATTAAAGCAATTTGAATCCGAACACGGTCACCATATCCAACCGTCCAAACTTCTTGACGAATCACTCGATGATATAATCAATGATCGAATCCAATACAACACCATAATTGATAAACTCGATACCATTGACGTAAATGACGAACTTCATGATGAATTAAAAAATATTATTAAAGCGGAATTTACAAATTGGAGAACTCCTTTCCCTCATATGCCGGAAAAATTAATCAATATTGAAGGATTGGTATTGAGTTCATGTCATCATCATGGATTGATCTATTTCAGTTCCAATGATTCACAAATATATGCTGTCAAGGGGAAAACTATTTTGAAATCCATGAAATTTCCCGTTGTGGTGAAAAATATATTATCCACGGAAAATGATAAGATCATTTTTGTGGGAATGAATGGAACATTCTATTTGCGACTGGGAAAAACGTTGGATCCTATATGTGAGTTTCAGGCACATAAAAGATTAATCGTGGATGCGAGATATATTCGAGTCAATGGAGTTAGTTATGTGGTAACGTTGGGATGGGACTTTTTTGTTAGATTAGTGAAATTGGATGATGATAGTAACAAATTCACTCTCTTGTCGGAGTTGAAACTTCAACAACAAGGCTCATGCTTTGATGTAGTTGAATACAACAATGAGGTGGTTATTGTATTGGGGAAATTGGAGAATACCTTGTTGGATGTGATTGCCGTTAGAGATGATCAATTGACTTCATTATATAAGATTTCCTTGAATGATGCTGAATTCACCGCGTCTGGGTTCTCTCCTAGATGCGTAACTATTCAAAGTACTGATATTCCATTAATAGCAGTAGGAACATCTCATGAACCATTCATGAGGTTGATCATCGTGCCGATTCTGGATGTCTCCACGAAAACTCCTATTAAGAGAAATCAAATTATAAAGAATCTAAATACCATGTCCCCACAAGATAAATACTCGCAGCCAATAATTTCGTGGAGATTATGTAAAGAGCAAGATGGTAAAGCTAGCGGAGTTTGGGTGATGGGAGATGATGGGATAATTAGAGGTGTTGATATAGTGGATGATGAAGTGGTTGTTGAACTCAAGAATGGACATCAAGAGAGAATTAAAGATTTCATTAATTATATTGATGATGAGACGCAAGTTGAGACATTGGTTACTAGCGGATTGGACAGAGAAATTATAGAATGGAAATAGGTCGCGTATTTACAATAAATTTGTGATGAGATGTAATCGATTTTGCAATATGTTTTTAATTTTGTGGTGTGGTGGTTGGTATTTTTTTAGCGGGATATAGCAATGAGGGCAATAGAGGGGAGATAAAAAGAAAAAGTTCCTCGGGACAAAAATTGAAAAAAAAATCACAACTGCTTGTTATCCCAACTTTAAGACGGAAAAATCAAATGGGTGCCAAGTTGAGCTCAACACACCTGATACTGCAATACAACAAAAAAACATCGAAAAGCAAAGAAGGCTATTAGAGAAACTGAACTCCCATTCATCCATTCTTATTAGTCACACCTTATCCGATAGCAAGAAATACATTGTAGACGTATTATTATTTTGTAAGCTTTTCTTTTTCCCTCGTTTCACTTCGTTGCGTTTTATTTGTTCCTACTGCCCCAACTTTTTTTTTTCTTTGCATTTTTATACCGACGGCCCAGATTTCACAATTCACAATTCCAACCCACAAACATTAACCGCTTCCGTTCCGTATATAAACAATAACGGTTTCCCAGCAACGTCTTTTTTTGCTTTCCTTCCTTCCTTTGGAAGAAACCTTTCTTTCTTTGATCAAGGTTTATTTACTGTACTACTATCATAGATTAAACACTCCTAGTCGGCATCTTCATCCACAGTTTGACTATCCATATATAAATATATTTATCACAGGTTTCCCCCACTTTTTTGTTTTTTTTTTGTTTTATCTAGCGAACACAGAACTTAATAGATTTTTTTGATCCCCCAATAACATTATGTCACTTTCACCAATAGAAAAGGCTGCCTCTGGCGCCTTAGCTTCTGCCATTGCAAACACATTGGTCTATCCGATAGATTTAAGTAAAGTGTTGATCCAAACTCAGGTCAAACAAAAGAAACCAACGACCAAAAATGCAGACTCAAGCAAAATCCCCACCCCACCAGCTTCCGAATCAGATATGGAAGATTCCGTATACAAGCAAAGTTTAGATAAGGATAATGGGTTAAAATACAAAAATACAATTGACGTTTTAAGACAGATATATAGAAAAAAGGGGATTTTGGGATGGTATCATGGGTTATTTTCCACCGTTGTTGGTACTGCAGCACAAAACTTTTCCTATTTCTATTGGTATACTATAGTCAAGCGAGTCTATGCCAATTTATACAAACATATACCTAATCACAAACCAGGAACATTGATGGAGTTGTTTCTTGGGGCCGTGGCTGCGGCAATTTCGCAATGTTTCACCATGCCAATAGGTGTGGTTACCACACAACAACAAACCGATAAGAACCATAAAAATATGTTTCAATTGGTCAAAGAAATCTTGGACCAAGATGGAATTACCGGTTTGTGGAGAGGATTGAGAGTTTCTTTGGTGTTGTGTATCAATCCTTCTATCACTTATGGTTCTTATGAACGTTTGAAACAAATATTCTATGGTAATAAACAATACTTGAACCCACTTGAAGCATTTTCATTGGGGGTTTTGTCGAAATCGTTGGCGACTATTGTTACTCAACCTTTGATTGTTTCCAAAGCTATGATTCAAAAGAAGTCCACTTCAAGAAAAGATAAGAAAGGTGAAAAGAAGGGAGGAAAAGGCGAAGACGATGAAGAAGAACACGAAGATGTTAAATTCGATCATTTTACAGATGCATTGGCTCATTTGTGGCACACTGAAAAATTCCATGGTTTGTACAAGGGTATTGCTCCGCAATTGTTGAAAGGTGTGTTTGTGCAAGGGTTATTGTTTATGTTTAAGGATCAAATAGATCTTTTGTTTTTGTTCTTATTGTCGTTACTTAAGAAGAAAGCTGGTGTTAAATCATTGAAGTAAAGTGAGTTACATAGATCTTGTTGAGTAATATACAAGGATTGAGTTTTATTTTATTTAATATTATTTTATTTTATTTTTGACGTAAAGAATAAGTTAAAGTGCATGCTGTTGCAGAAAGCGGTCACCTAGGGCTACAACCCTTATGGTTTTTATTTACACGTGATATAAATTAATTAGGTCACTTTTTGGCTACTCGCACGACTTTTCCTGTGTCTACTAGTAAGAGGGAGAAGAAAAAAAACTTCTGGTGTCCTTCATTCGCGGAGTCCTCCCCTCGTACCGCGATGGGCCCGCGTCCCAGCATCTTGCACGGATTCTCTCTCTCTCACTCTCTCTCCCTTTGCTCTCAGTCACACTCTCTTACTCTGCTTGCTCACGCACCCTCACACAATTTTCAACCAGTTGTCTAAGATACATACAAATTTTTTTTTTCCACTTTTTTTTTTCTTTCTTTTAGTTCATCATCAACAACATCAATCATGGGTAAAGGTAAACCAAGAGGGCTTAACTCTGCTAGAAAATTAAGAGTTCACAGAAGAAACAACAGATGGGCTGATCAAGCTTATAAAGCTAGATTATTAGGTACCGCTTTCAAATCATCTCCATTTGGTGGTTCTTCCCACGCCAAAGGGATCGTTTTGGAAAAAATTGGTATTGAATCCAAACAACCAAACTCCGCTATTAGAAAATGTGTCAGAGTTCAATTAATCAAAAACGGTAAAAAAGTTACTGCTTTCGTTCCAAATGATGGTTGTTTGAATTTTGTTGATGAAAATGACGAAGTCTTGTTGGCTGGTTTCGGTAGAAGAGGTAAAGCTAAGGGTGATATTCCAGGGGTTAGATTCAAGGTTGTCAAAGTCTCCGGTGTCTCCTTGTTGGCTTTATGGAAAGAAAAGAAGGAAAAACCAAGATCTTAGATTATCTTTGTTTTAATTTTAAACTTGGGATTTTTTAATAATGAAAAGAGAAATATTCTATTCCAAAATTAACAAAGTGGTGATGATATAGTTATAGTTCACACATGGAATCATATTTCGAAAATAAAGGAATGTATAAATATATTTTAATACAATTGCACATTTTTTCAAAAGGTACATGAATTTTTTATTTACTTACTTGTTTCCTGGAAAGTGTAGAAAGAAAGAGAGGGAGAGTAGAGATGTGTTTCTGTAATTATTCTTATCGTATGTTCTTGTTCTCTGTCATTATTATTATTATTATCATCTAGCTCTTTGGTTTCTGCATAAAGTTATTTTACGAAATATATTGTTAAGAAAGATACAAACTATAGTCGTCTCATTTTACATAGCTAAACCTCTACCTTCAATAGATGGACCTCCCTTTTTGGCAGCCTTTCTATTCACCGACATTGACGTTAATTTTTGGTTGATTCTTCTGAACCTTTCATCATTACCAACGTTTCTTGCCTGTTGTCTCATCAATACGCTCTTATCAACCAGTGGAGCAATTTTATAAGCAGTGGTTCTCGTGCTTGGAATAGCAGCTCTTTTACGTCTTTCGGCATTTTGTTCATACAATGTCTTAGCTTCTTTTCTTTTATTACCTCTGGATAATTTATTAGTGAATTTGGTTTTGTTATATTCATGGAATTGGACACTTCTGTCTTTATACGAATCGGATTTGTTTAAAATTGGTCTGGTCCAATCACCAATCAATCTATCAACAACTTTCTTCAAGGATGGTTCGGTTCTTTTAGAACGTTGATAAAACACCAACACTTTCCCAATACCAGAAGCGGCCAAATGGTCCGTCTTTATTGGCAAGGTTTCCAATGAATTGATCAATTCTTTCTGTATCTGATAAGCGGGCATAGATGCATCCGGTAATGGCTCAAGCCACAATCTCACCGCTTCCAATAAATTATTATCCAATATAGAAATAGCCAAATCAGCTCTGGCCAAAACATCAGTTACTTCACTTAATAATTTCAATTTTTCAGTTGCAATTTGGCCCTGGGAATTCTTATCCACGTCCAAAGTGGCAGCTTTAATCATTTGTTCTTTCAATGCATCAATCTTGTCATCTTGCATTCTTTCAATATCATCTTCATCTGCCTTCCTTCTTCTCTTAGTGGCAGGTTTTATGGCTTTTGACATTCTTTCTTCCAATTCGAGTCTTCTCCTTTGTTGTGGATCCAAACTATCATAATCGACTTCATCATTAGGATGATACCTTCTAACTGGGCTTACATTTCTATCATAATAATCATCATTGTTATTGTTTGGTCGTTCCTCTGCTTGTCCCTCATCTTCATCATCATCATCAAATCTATTTTCTTGTCTTCTTTTAAGGCCACCCTTCTTTTTAACATAGCCATCTCCTACTTGACCTTCAGCAAGCTTGGCCACTTTTATAGTACTGAGCACATCTTCTATAGGCTCCGAATCTTCCCTATGTTGTTGCTCTTTCTCTGGTTCTGGTTCTTCTTGTTGTTGTTCAGCTTCGGCTTCCACTTCTGGTTCCGCACTTGCTCTTTCTTCTTCTATGTTTTCAAAATCGGGTAAGTTGTCCACGTCTTCTTCTTGTCTCGAATTATCGACTTCGTCTTGTGATAAGTTGGTGAAATCAGCTAATGGATCGCTCATTGCTCAATGCTTTGTGTTGTGTGTTGGATGTTGTTTTATTAAAGCGTTGGAAATTTCCATATTCTAATTTTTTTCTCGTCCTTCCCTCTCTTGGTGATGACACTACATGACTAGGGTGTGTACTCTCTACCAAAAGTATATCAAGCTGCAAAAAAGTTCAGGAAGAAGTCAGACTCTAAACTACTGTTGGGGGTGGTGATTGATCCACTAGAAAAGTAAAGAATCGGATATTGGAAAGGATTGAAAGTGAAATCATCTGTTATTTTTTCACTTTTTGGTATGAGAAGTTTAGTAAAAGTAACACTTTTAATATTAAAAATGTGTTTCCCGGGAATACCACGAGATAAATTAAAAAAAAACAACAACCAACAAAACAAGTCTCTACTAGACGTAGAGTCATTATGTATTGTCATATCTCATACCATTCCCGTTTCAGTACTGTCATGCTCAGCTTAACCACTTTAGTGATAGCTACTTATGTCGTGTACATGGTGACAAAATCTCAATCGACAATCTTCTGCCCACCACCACCAGCGACAACCAGACGATTCGGCAGAGACCAAAAGGCAAAAATCGCGAACAAAAAAATGAACTCGATTCAAAAAATTTCACCTTCAGGATCAAACACACCAAACCACAACCAACTGCCTTATGTCTCAATACATCGGGAAGACAATATCTCTTATTTCCAATAAGGGACTTCGTTATGTTGGTCTTTTAGAAAACATCAATGGAGATGATGCGACTGTGGCCTTAAAATCTGTCAGATTATTTGGTACCGAAGGTCGTATGGCAGCTATGGGACAACCAAGTATGGAAGTTCCTCCAGGGGTTGACATCTATGATTACGTTGTTTTCAGAGGATCTGATGTTAAGGATTTAGAAGTTTTGGATACTCCTATTGATGAAGTCAAACCAAACGTTTATCGTCCACCTCAACAACAACAGCAACAACAACAGCAATCTGCACCAACTGGACAATATTACAGTGGAGCTCCTCCATCTACTACCACTGGTAAGAATGGATACCCTCAAACTCCGGCCCCAACAACTACCACCACCACAGCTCAATCTCAATCTCGAGCTCAAGCTGCTGTTCAGCAAGCTTCCCCACAAACAGCAGCTGCACCAGCACAAGTTGCCCAACCACCAGTAGAAACAGGTGCTCCAAGAGCCTCACAAGATCAAGAACCTCAACCAACCAAGACTGTGAATGAGGATAATGAAACTGCAACTAAAACAGTTTCTGAAGATAAACCAGCAGATGCTCAACCAGGATCCGTTCCTCAGCCAACTACTACTTCCAGACCACCACAACATCAACAAGCTAGAAAGGGATCTAAGGTTGATATCCCAACTGAAGAATTTGATTTCGAACAAGCCAATGCCAAATTTTCCAAGGAATTAGAACAAGAACGTGAATTAGAACATACAGGATACAATAAAAGCTCGTCATTTTTTGACAACATCTCATCATCTACCGAAGAAAGAACCAATATGAGATGGTCGGAAGAAAGATCTTTAAACATGGATACTTTTGGTGAAGCCTCTTTACAAAGAGGTGGCAGAGGCGGTAGAGGAGGAAGAGGTAGAGGTGGAAGAGGTAATTGGAGAGGTAGAGGTGGTAATTATCGTGGTAGAGGCCAAGGAAATTGGAGAGGTGGCAATAGTAATAGAGGAAGAAACAGTGATTACAATACTAAACCAGAATGGGCTTAGTGATACTACTAATGGTACTATAATCCGTATATAGTTTTTTTTTCTTATTTTGTACAAGAAAGAAAAGCTAAAAAGAAGAAACTTCAAATAATAAAAAAGAAAACCAATCAAAAAATAGTATTTAATAAATATACATAAATATCAGAGAGAATCTAGATATAAACCGGGTCATATTCTGGCAATTCCTCCTATATATAACTGCTTTTCACTTTCTTCTCTCTCTGTATCACAATTGATAAACCTACCATATTCTTGTGTCAACGAATAAATTGGACTATAGATATGATTGATAACCGTTTTTCTTATCAAATGACCTGCTATCTTGATGTAATTTCTCTTATTGGAGTGATATTCATGACATCTAATAATATCATTTTCAAAATAATGCATAACGGGATGATTACTTAATTGCTCCGGAGTCATCATGCTCAAACTTGGAATTCTTGCCATTATCCTTAATCCCAATTCCTTATCAATATTAGCATGTTCCATAAATCCAAACCTTAATATACATTTATAATGACCGCTAATTTTCATAGGTGCTAATAGGATTCTCTCCTCGGATTCGACATACGGTATTGACAAGACTCTGATACTGACAAATACAAACTCTGATGGAATGGAAACGAATGAGGTAACCAATTTACCATATAATTGAGGTAAGGTATTTGGTGAAGTAGTCAACATAGAATCCGCATATAAGAATCCTAATCCTTTGTATCGGTTTAACGTCAACGGCCCGAATTTGGTAATAACATCATCTTTGGTGTAACTGTCAACATTGGTTTGATCAATATCTGAGTTATGACGCAATGGATTGAGATTAACGGTGACTGATTTAGCGGCGAAATAAGGAAACAAATCACCGATTTTGATTCTATGGGCAAATTCTTGATCGAGTTTCTTGTTTCTGGCCCATCTCCAAGTACACAAGAAGGTGAAAAATATCCCCGCCATCAATATAGGGAACCAAGCTCCATGAGGAACTTTTTTCATGTTGGCAACAACCAAACATGCTTCCAAGGGAACAAAAATCAAAAAGAACAATATTGGCCAGATGATGTTCGAATTGTAAACGTAAAACATACAGATGATGATCAACAGGGAAGTGACTAATAAATCCATTGATATTCCTAAACCATAAGCTGCTGTTACGTTGGCACTATTTTGGAAACCAGCGGTGGTACAAACCACACCAATCATGAGTAACCAATTCATAACCGGGATATAAACTTCTCCCTTTTGATGGGATGACAAGTAGATTATTTTCAATTTTGGAAAGCAATCCAAATTGATCAACTGGGAAGAGATGGAGAAAACCAGTAGGATTAATGCTTGAGATGCAATGATGGTGGCTAAAGTTGCCAAGACAAACATGGTCCAATAAATTCCAGAACCACCAGGTAAGGAAAGAAAGAAAGGATTGGTGTAAGCTTCTGGATGTTTGACCAAATAAGCAGCTTGACCAAGATAACATAACATCAATGAAGGATAAATAAAACAAGTCATTGTCAATTGAATAGGTAATCTCCCCACTAAGGAAACATCACTGAAAAGAGCTTCGGTACCCGTGATGGACAACATGACACCGGCAAACACATCAATGTTACCGGTTTTTAAAAGTTTTATTGCATAATATGGGGATAAGGCAGCAAAAATACCTGGATGGTGCTTGGCAATATTATAAATCCCACAAAGCAACAATCCAATCATCCAAATGAAAATAATTGGAGCAAAAGTGAATGATATCTTACTAGCACCAAATTGTTGTGCAACGAACAATACCACCAAGATAACTTCGGCAACCACTAAAACATAATTGAACGAAGGAATAGCAACTTGAATACCACCAATAGCACTCAAAACTGATGTTGTTGGTGTTAACAATCCATCAGACATAACCAAAGAACTACCAAGGAAACAACCTCCCAAAATAAAATATTGTACAAACGAAAGTAACGTTGGATGTTGTTTGATTTGCTCCACTCTAGTTTGTAGAGATTTAATCGACGAGGCAGTAGTATCTGTTCTTGTCAATAATTGCATATCTGATTTCTCAGCTGCTCCTGGTAAACTTACCCCCTTAGGTCCAATACCTAAATGTCTAGCAATTTTGGTAAATATAGCAACTTGCCCACCATGATTACAATTTACTCCAACAAATAAAACAATCATGACATATTTGAAAATAACAATGAAGGTAAAGACATAAAAAATGATGGAAACGGCCCCGTAAATGTCATCTTTGCTTGGAGGATATTGGGAATAATTAATCGAGTCGAGAACATATAATGGTGATGTACCTAAATCACCATAAATGGAACCCAAGGACAGGAAAGAAAGGAGCATGATGGTTTTCCAAGATTGTTTGTTGGAAGAAGGACCTTTTTCTGCTTCTTCTTCGATTGAGGAACTTCCAACTGAGGAGATTTCTTCATGGGAATATTCACTGTTTAGTTCATCTTCATCTATATCGATATAGTATTGACGTTCAGAATCGTCATTTATTGAACCATGAGTGCTAGTGTTGTTGTTGTTGTTGTTATTAACATTGTCAAATGATTTCCTTGACGGAGAAGAAGGTTGTTGCATGTATGAGACCTAACCAAATAGCTATTCCTTATCTAGATTCCAAAAAAAATACAACGAAAGAAGAAAAAGAAAAAGACAAAGGTGGGAAAATTTTTTGCTAGGAAGTTTTACTAGGTTTATATAGGATTCTACAATTTGTGTGTATATACATCTTTGTATGGTTGTTTGGCTGTGAAAAGAAAAAAAAATCACGCATAGTTAATTCGCCATAGATATTTTCAATAGGGCGAGATGCAGAGGGAGGAAGAGTGCGAGAAAGAAACCAAGGGGACTTTGAATTTTACTAAGTGGTTTTTTTTTTAACTATGAGGGATTTTCCCACTTACGATAAAATTTTTTCCTATTTTCCTGTTTTACAATTTGCCGTTTTCTTTTTCCAATTTTGTATTATTGAAACAACAGTTGTTGTATTTTCTTATTGGTTCAAATCCAAAGACAATCCGTTTCTTCTGTTGTTGGTCATATATCGACATGTAATTGCTGGTTCTTATCCCTTCTTGAAGTAATAAACTGTTTCCATATGTTACCATGGTGTATCAGACAAATTGTTGTGTTGTAAGCAAAAATATGCGTAAGGCTTTTACAACTTTTCTCAAAACTTAACCTGAATCTGAAATTTAGAATTCGATTTTGTGTATTACTCAATGAAGCCAAACACAGCCAGGATGTACCAATACGTTTACGTAACTACTTGCACAAATCAGATCTGTAGTTTTTAAATTCCCTCAAGAAACACTGCACTCTTTGGCTCTACTTAGCCGGGAGAGGAAAGCATCCTGATGCCATAGAGATAGAGAGAGAGAGAGAGAGTACCACGAGTAAGGACACTCGTATATATGTTTAATACAAGTTGGGTATTACTTATTACCATAAATCTACCACCAATCAGCAGTCCAATAAAGAGTAAAGATTTCGTGGCTTTACACAATTTTTTTTATATACGAACAACTGCAGAAACAAAAAAAAACCAAAACAAGACAAAGCGAAGGCAAAGTTCTTCTTTTTTGTTTTGCAACATTTTTTGGGGAGGTGAAAATTTTTTTTCATTTGAGGGATTTAATTTTCCTTTTAGAAAATTATATTTCTTGCTCCTATTTTTTTATTCTCCTCGAAATAGCAACTCGATTTTTTATTCTAAAATTCCCTTCCTACCCTGATGATAGCTAATAATTTATTGTATTACAGGTACTCTCTATATCTCTCTTCGTTACGTTCAACCAATAGGCTCAAAATTAAATCGCACCAAGGGATCTTGATGGTTGCGTCGTGTTTTTTTTCTTGGCGACGATTTTCTCTACGATCCAGGAACAACGCGCATCGCAAAAATACCGAACATAGCAATATGGCAACTGACGTCATAGTTTGATTCAAATTTCATTTGCCGATGAATGGCACCAACTAATTCGACTTTCCAACCCCACCCATTTGCAAATGATAAGTCGAATATTCAGTCATTATCATTTTTTAACACTCAACCAATTAAACTTCCGCAATTTAATTACATTGTTGAGCTTCATTGGTGATAGTTGATTGCGATACAATTGCAATGCCAAACTGCACACGCCAATAACAAAAAAATTAACCGGAATTTTATATCCATATTTTGCTTCTAACAAATCAACAATGAAATACTTCAAATGCACATTATCTAAGCCTAGGAAAACATCATGAACTATCGCTTGTATCTGTCGTTGAAAATACAAGTCGTCGAACGCCTCCAATAAAAACTCCCTGGTTTTATCTTCTAGGATAGGTTCTGGTTTACCAACAGATAATGGTAGATCCACAAATATAGAATCAAATAGAATCATGAATTGTTGAGCAAAGTGAGCAGTGTTGTTTGCGTATTTCCACGTGTGCTTAATTATTAGTGCAGTTTTCAATACCACTTGAATAGCAGTGATTTCCAAGACCTTATAACATGTCTCCATTTCTTCCGTAAATAGTGCCTTATCATTATATGCACTGTACTTGTATCTTGAAAGCACTGGTAAGGAAAATGTTATAAATCTAAGGTTTTGCAAAGGTGTGACGGGCTTTTTATTTGTGCTGCTGGTGTTGTCGTTTGGAGAAACCGGAGAGGTTAGGTCAAGACCAGGTACTGATACTTCAAGCACTTTAAAGCTAGACTTTGTATGCGTAGCCATCGATTTGTTAGCTAATGATAGTACCAATGTAGATGATAAATAGCAAAAGTTCAGTTTTAATTGAACAGGTTGTTGGTTGCATAAATTCAAGTTTTATTGTTTTGTTATGTCTTTATCTACATTTCATAGTGGTTGTGCAAAAATCACACCTCTGCACATTTAAGGAAAAAGAGGTAATTAGAATTAGAGGAACTGTCAATATTCTTGTAAATACCCCTTATACCAGATGGTTTCTAAGTCCAAAATTTGTTCTTCACAACTTTAGATCTACAATCTTGAGTATACTATGAAATCTAAAAATATTGTTTATTCAAATTGAAATAAAAAACCAAACAAAGCGAACCAGCTGCTATAAAGTCAAAAAGAACCATCAACAAGAAGCAAGATTATTCTCCCTTTGGTCTTTTAGTATCCTTACTGTCTTTTCCATGAGTGATGCCCACTTGGATGAAGCCATTGAATAAACTGAAAAGAACAAAATCTTTTCCCCAGAATGAAAGTTGTTTGTTGGCCATATTGTTAAAATAATGAATAATTGATAAATTTGTTAAAGTGCAAGAATGGGAATTAAGAAAAGAAAATTATCAATCGACAGGAAATTCATCAACATTTATTTAGGGATACCATCAGTGATATTTAATCCCCTCCCTTATAGAGAAAGGTATAAGATAAGTGTCCTTTTTGAGTTTTGTGCCACACGCAATTTTATTTTTTTTGTGTAGCACGCAATTTTGTTTTTTGTGCCATTCGTCTTAGTGGCAAACAATGTGACTTAAATGGGGTATGAGAGAGATAAGCTGATGAACACGCAAAACTATGGCGTCTCTTAATCCTATTTGAAGTAAGAACTTCTATGCATTATTTGAAATAACAAGAGGAAATGAGAAAACAAACCGAGAGATTGGAATTTGCCAGTTTGCAAGAATTTCCTGATTTTCTCATTCATGAATTGTTACACTTTTTTGGGGTATCAACTACGGAGTTAATTTGTCTTTTACACACACGTTATATACAAAAGCCACCTCAAGAGAAGTAAAAAACACTTCTCAAGAATGGAGCAGAACGGCACCCTGCGTTCATAAAGGTAAAATAAAATATGGAATAATTAACAGAACATATACAATAATACATACAATCTATTTACCGAACGAATAAAAAAAAAATAAAAAGCATAACCAATTGCATGCAAATAACCGAAAGTAATAAAACCCAAGTCTAGTCATAAATGGCCAAGAAATCCATTTGACTTAAAAACTAATCGAAGAAACACAAATAAAAAAGAAAGGTATAAACATAAATGAACAAGCACTTATGTAAAAAATCACGCTGACCAAGAAAATATAAAATAAAACAAAGGATGAGGCTATTCTCAGATAGAAACATATTCCTAAATTGCCAAAACCAATAATGATATAATCAAACTAACCATTGGAATCTTAACATTGCTTGAAGAATTTTCGTTAATCGAAACAAGTGGTATTGCAGAAGTCGACTCAGCAGCAACAGTTGTAAATGAATGAACGGTAGTTATTTGACTATAGCTTGAAACAGCAGTATAGGTTTCATTTTTAAGACCAGATTCAGATGTAGAAGAACTTTCACTGGCACCTGCAGATGTAGCAACCGTGTTTGCAACCGTAACTTGTGACTGACCTTGTTTAGTTGGTTGAACCACACTCAGGGTTTGGTTCCAATATTGACCACCAGTTGACAAAACGCTAGTCGATGTAAACCAAGAACCTTCCTCATTTGTGGAAACAACCACCACGCCAGTCTCACGAACTGAAGTTCCTTCAGAGTGAATGGTTGTATAAATCGTCGTGTACTCTGTGACAACCACTTCTTCCGTACCTTTAGATGGAATTGACTCAGAAGTACTAGCAGTTGACAAAACGCTAGTCGA